>RCUC01139024.1:0-60195 GCA_003697995.1 Taxidea taxus jeffersonii | reverse complement strand
GAAATAAGGAATATCCCTTTTAAACTCTCCAAAAAACAATACATGGATTTTTATTTTTTTTAAGATTTTTATTTATTTGACAGAGAGAAAGAGAGAGAGAGATCACAGATAGGCAGAGAGACAGGCAGAGAGAGAGGGGAAGCAGGCTCCCTGCCGAGCAGAGAGCCCGATGCGGGACTCGATCCCAGGACCCTGAGATCACGACCCGAGCCAAAGGCAGAGGCCCAACCCCCTGAGCTACCCAGGCGCCCTGGATTTTTATGTTAACATAAGCACCTTTTTTTTTTTTTTAATTTTCAACTTTCAAGATTAACCATTAGATAAAGCACAACAGATATGTGTGTATACATACATACACAAACACATGCATTATTATGTATTTCCAGCAGACACACAGGTAACAGAATTTGGCAACTGGGGAAAAGAGAACAAGGGATTCCATCGTCATCCGACAAGGCAAGTGTGAAGAGACTATTTATCACTGACTGGAAAAGAAAAAAAAGGTGTAAGTAAACTATTTAAAGCTTAGAAGAACCTATCGGAAGAATTTAAATGCCTTATGTAACTACACTATAAGGTGAGAGAGGCAAATAGGAGAGGATGCCAGGATGTAGATAGAAGAATTCAGCCAATCTTCATTTCTAAGTTAATGATATTTAAAGATGAAGAGTCAGAAATAGCATTATTATTTTATTCTTATATATAGAAAGAAATACTAAGAAGGTATTAAAAATGAAAACTCAAAAGATTACAAGTGGCTCCTTCTGAGTAAAAGGACTGGGCACAGTACACAGAGGAGCATATAGAGGATTTAGTCGTGAATTGATGCTTTCCCTACTCTCTTGTACACTTAGCCATGTGACATGTGTTATATCAGTAAAAAGTAAACTATATATGCATATTAATTAACCTGTACCTTTTTCTCTGGCGACAGGCTTATCTAGACAGTGAAATACTATGAATGACTAAAATTCCATCATTAGGTGATTTTTATACATACAGGAGATGCATAAAAATGCTTAAAGGATTTTAAAGTGGCTCTCTCTGAATAAAAGGACAGAGAGCTGCAGGTAGCACCCCTGATCTTTTAGGGGAAGTCACCTGTCTTCTCAAATGGATCTTCTACTTTCATAAAGTTCAAGGAAGAGCAGGAAGTCACCCTTCAAGCTACTTTTTGTATCTCCGTATTTTCTCCTCCAGTAATCTATCTGAAAGCCTGGAACTGTATCCTGTCCAGTTGTGGTACATTTTATCGCCTACAGCAAAACATTAGTCAGAGCTCAAGGAGTTAATGCATTTCCTTCTCGGGTTGAAATGCTACCTTAATTGCATGGTGTTTATTCTTGGCATTTCCAGTCTCCTAAAGAGACAAGGTTACTTTGCAATCTCTTTGTCCTCATGTATGTGTGTGGAGTCTTGTTGAGGGGGGGTAAAATGCTTCCAACTTACCACACTCAGAGAAAGAAATCATAAATCAGCAGGTCAGTCAGGTACTATTATTTCACCTTTCACGTTATTATGTTTTCAATACAATATTTCAATGGATTTTGTTCTGCATAATAATTTATCAAGAATTACCAAAACTCTTAATGAGCTCAGAGAACTTCGGCTCCAATAAAATGAAACCTTTATCACAAATTGGTTGAGCCCATGACTGCAACTTAATCATTCAATTGTACGTAAGTCAAGTTGTATTTTTATTTTGTAGGAATAAGTTCCTAGGGAAAGAAAACTCATTTTAAAACTTCGGGCCATTAAGCCTTAAATGGTAGAATGTCGGTGAAATAAAAATGAACTGGGCCAAGACTTGGGAAACTTGGAACCCAGCCATTGTTCTACAAGTAACAACTTCTGTGACATTGGGAAATCTTCTAACCTTACTTGGTTTCAGTTTACAAATGTCAAAATGAGAGATAGGTCTAAATAAAGGTTTTCTAAAAATCCCCTGTAGTTCTAAAATCATATGAATTGTTGGAACACTGAACTTACAGTTTTCAGTGACTACTGCCATGTGGATTATATTATTTTTTTTCCTAGAAATTCTCCTCTTGCTGGTAATACTCATTAAATTGTTCATCATCAGAAATACAGAAGGAAAAGGTTTTTCTCTCCTAATGACCTAGACAAAAATTTTCAGCATTGTGTGCTCAGTACGTGTCAGGTATGATTCCATTTAATCCTCAAACTAACCCAGTGTCAGTTATTATAATCCTATTTAATGGTTGAGAATAATGAAACCAGAGGGATTAAGCAATTTTCCTAAGATCACACAGCAGATGAGGTGTGAACATGCAGAAACTGAATTCAGGTATGCCTATTTCCAGAGAACCTGTTCTCTATCTTTATTTTTAATCATTCAACACAATTAAAACTGTATTTCATACAGTTAAAATGGTCCTATACCACCTGAAGAGTCAAGTTCTTCCCTATATACCATGGAATGTACACTAGCAGTTAAGAATACAAAATAGTGATGTGTCCTTTGCTCTACCCTTAGCTCCAGACAGAACCAGTGACCCAAAGCTACTACTAGTCCTGCAAATATATGCCTTATGAGTTGGAAACAATGACAGGGGATTGTTAAATACCAAATCTTTGCCCCCAAAAGAACACAATGAACAACAAACAATTGGAAAAGTTTGTCAGAAGGGAGAATGCAACAGATTTGTGGAATCTTTTAAGAAAATTCAAACACTGAACTTTCCGTATGGGAATCATGACAAATACACATTTTAAAAGAAGTAAAACATCTTTAAAATTTCCCTAAAAATATCTGAAGTTGATTTCATACTAGAGCATGTTATTGGACTGAACCTATCAGATGTTAATAAGGACCTGAAATTCCATTAAATATTACTGAAAAAGGGTAAAAAATTTTAAAACTAGGACATACTTCCCCCACTCATTCCCATAGCTATAGAAACCCTGTCCCATACAAAGCTTCAAGATAAAAGGGAACTTGAGTCTCCAGGGACATTCAGTTTGTTGCCATAATGGAAGCTGAGTAGAGGTCACTCATTCATTTACTTTAAAAGGTTTTGGAAAGAGTGAATGAGGTCAAGATGAACCGTTGGTTTAGAATCATTATTGGAAACATAAACCACCTAACGATCCCCATTAGAAACAGGTCAATTTAATGTAAAAAAGAGATTAGTCAAAAAATAAAATTGCTAAAAGATGGGCACTGTAGCATAAGCAAAAGATTAAAAGAAATAAAAAGGTTATCTTTTTAAAAAATCTAAAGGTATTTTCTTCTGAAATATTTATAAATTTCACCTCACATTTAATGTACATTAAGAGTTAGCTAGGTACAGTAAGCAGGAATGCAAAAATATTCTCTTTTTTTAAGGACATTAACGAAAAATATTAAAGGAAAGCACTGTTGAATGGGAGAAAAAGAAGGCAAACTTCTTACTGTTGTTAAAATTGGGAGTCTTGTAAAGAAACTGACATGTTCTTGGGGGAAGAAGAGATATTTTCTGGTATTATGACATGATTTTATTTGTAAAATGAACTGATTTCTGATTTACAAAGAAGAAGAAAAAACTTGTTATTTCTTCTTTTATTCCTAATGAGTTACATGAACCAATGTAGAAGAAGACTATAATGCAAAGAAGTAACAGATTGAGTTTTCAATCCAATTAGAATCATGCAATTAGAGTTAAGGTTGCTTTTTAAAGAGAGAAAAGCAGTTTGTAAAGAATTGATCTTGAGTGATTGAATAAAATTGGTGAATTTGCTAATTCTTATGGCATTTTCTCTTTGAATATATAACTACAGAGTAAAACCTACTACCATTTTATTCATCTCTAGTTGAAAGAAGATAGAAATTATAGGCCAAGAGAAATTTTAAGTAACTTGGGTCATTAGAATATGTGAATGTTTGTGTATACACATACATGCACAAGCCTGTTCATACACTTTTAAATCAAATGACGTATACTCCAAATGTAGTAAAGATGTCTAAATTAACCTCTCCTTTAAAGAAATCTCAGTAAAAGAATGAGGAAAATGTTGGGGAATATCATCCTCCTGTCATTTAATAACCCAGCCATCAAGTGTGAAAATTTGTCCTGCTCTCTTATCCTGTCAATCTAATCTACCTAGCAGATCTGTCTACCAATTCCCAACACTTGGGCCAAGTGTGTATTTATAATTGAAACCAAAAGCTTAAAGTCAGCCTTAATTGTGGGTCTAGCAACACTGCGATCCACTATTCTACCAATAAAGGCACTGGAATGCATTGTTTTCTAAAGCTCAAAGAGACAATGGTATAAAATGTAAGAAAATGCAATCAGGATGAACAATACAAGTTTGTATGTTTATTTCTACAAGGTCTTTAAGCTTCATATTTAAGAAAGATAAAGGACATAGATCAAATTCAAAATGTACTAGGTAAGTAATTCCAGATACCAAGTGAATTCATTTTATTGTAAATCCTCATGTAAGCATTGATTTTGTGTGCATTGACAAAAATAAGTTTTATAATACTGTTTGTTATAAATTTGATTTGCCTTCTACCATAGCAGATTTGATTTTTACCCTTCTTCTTCCTTTTCAGGTGCTGCCACAGGAAAGAGGGAAGTGGAAAGAAGAAAAAGGAGAGAAAAAGTTCTCTTCTCAAAAAGTAATGTGGCAAGGATTTCCTGAGGAAAAAAAAAAATGGACCTGTCCCACATTTTTAATCTTCTATTTCTATACATGTCCCTATAGTGGTCCTTCTTATAACTGTTTGAACAGTCTCTCAATGGACTAATTTAAATATATTGTGACTTTTGTAACTATTAAGTATTTGTAAGACTGCCCCAAATTAACAGTTTATAAAGTATATTTTAGAAGAATCCTTTTAGTTAATGAATATACTAGAAGCTGTGCAAATGAATTCTTTACAGATTGCCAGTCTTGCTCAGTACTTAATTTTTGCTTGAAACATTTCCTACTTCTCAGGATATATATATATATATATATATATATATATATATATATATCCATCCATAACTGCTTTATTGTCTTTGGTTTTCAATAATTAAAAACATTTTAAATGTAGATAACCTGGTACCATCAATTAAAACTTTATTCTAATTTGGCATACTTAGACTGAACATGAAATTCAACAAGCAGTTTTTGTACTTTTTTAAAAGTAGGTTCCATGCCAAGCGTAGAGCCCAACACAGGGCTCAAACCCACAATGGTGAGATCAAGACCTGAGCCTAAATCAAGAGTTCAATGCTCAACTGATTGAGCCACCCAGGTGCCCACCAATGAACAGTTTTAAACCACTAAACTGAATAACCACATTCCAAATATGAATAGATCAACTACATCACATTAGGATTTGCTGCTGGTAATTACAGTGAAGGAAGGCAAAGAATCCTGGTTGGATGATCTCACTGATGTTTCTTTGTCTCCCTGAAGCTATGTCTAGCTCACTAAAATGTCAGGTGGACCAAGAATGAGTTAACCCCAATTGGGTTATATAATTCATGGTAAAGAAATTAAGTAACCTTCACCCAATTAGGTAAAATGGGATAAACTTTGCTGGCAATGAAGTGTAAACATGATTAAATACACAAATGAAATAATGTAGACATGTTTGCTTCTGTCATTCATGATATTAACACTTAAAAAATATGCTCGATTCCCAAGATAGAATTTCAAAAGAAGGACAAATTTTTCCTCTCAAACATCTGCTTCGGGAAGACGATGTTATGTAGGACAAATTCATAGCTCTATGAATTAGATTCCTTTTCTTGCTGGTAATGGCAAGTATATATTGAGCACCTACTGCGTGCCTTGATACCCCATCCATGATTTCATTAAGTCCTCATAAATACTCTTATGAAATAGGTACTTTCGAAAAGGGAATTTTCAGAAGGGAAAAAAAAATTGTCAAAATTCATGCAAGTGGTGAGGACAGGACAACCCTGACAATCTACTTTTTCCTTATATTACCAATATAGCTGCTTTCTTCCATCTTCACTGATGTTCCCCATCATCACATATTTCCATTTAAGCAAAAGAGGCAGGTTATAAAGCCCTGGCTCTTAGTCCCTCCACGCAACATGAAGGATGAAGTTCTACTTGAACACCACATCATTACCTTCCCTATCCTCAACCCTTCTCACTTGTGGCTCTTGAGCATATAGAGTAAAACATTCTCTCGGCCACTGTTCTCTAACAAAACTTGCTGTGCCTTTTTGCTTTGGTTCCCCTGTACATCCCTCACTGAGATCATTCATAGTCACTTTTTAAACATTAAAGAATAAAGAAAATGAAAACTTTCTAACATTTCCCGGCAATAATTTCCTTTTGGTAGAGGATGAAAATGTGTCAGCTTGCTCAGACCGAAGCTCCCTGACAGTAGGGCCCTTGCCAGTCATCATTTGCAAGATTCTCATGGCAGAGGAGGTAACATGACAGAAATTAAGTAAGTCGAAAGTAATTTTTACTTCAGAGGTTATTCCAGGTAGGTCATCTAAAAAATTAGAAACAGGATATAGATAGATGATAGATAGATAGATAGATAGATAGATAGACAGATAGATAGATATAGGTGGATGATAGATAGATGGAAGATAGATTTTTTTTCTAATTGGAAATATGCATGAAATGATGATTTCTGACCTGGATCTGTTGCTGAAGCAAATTGATTTTGTGTTGTTGCTGAAGAAGCTGCTGCTGTTGTCTTGCAATCTGTGGAGAAATTGCACATGAAAAATTTAAAAGTATATTGTAGTCCCAGGGGGAAATTACCAATGTTCTCTTGCTCCAAGTTTGATTTGACACTGATTAAGATGATGAAAATAGATGTGCCTGTGCCACTACAGTAGCAGCAATTCATCTGTAAGTAGGATCAAACAAGATATTTAGTTTTCGGGACAGTTTCTTTTGGTCTAAAACAAATGGAAACTAAGACACTCCAACAGTGATCCAATCCAGTATGAAACGCTAGTGTGTCGGAAATCCCTCTTCCTTCCTGGCAATACGTTATGAAGGTAAGGCCTTTGGCATTTTTAGCTCTTTTCTATAAAAGAAACTACTGCATCAATTTGGGGATGTTGTGACCTGGGAGTTCAGGGTAGTGCAGAGTATTAAATTGTGAGAGGCTGTATTCCTCAGTATTTGCTTTTTTTTCGTAAATACTGCTCTCATTTCTGCCTCCCACAAATCTCTGAAAGGCCAACTCCTCAGTGCACTCCATTGGTTTCTGCTCCCATTCTCCCATTTTATTAAGAAATGATTCGTAATAAAAGCCACCCATGTCATTTTCAAACTTTTTTTTAAGGTTTATTTACTTATTTTGGTGAGAGAGAGTGGGGTGACAGGGCAGAGGGAGAGGGAGGGAGCGAATCCCAAACAGACTCCATGCTGAGCATGCAGCCGGACACAGGGCTTCTCATGACCCTGAGATCATGACCCAAGCTGAAATCAAGAGTCAGAGGCTTAACTGACTGAGCTACCCAGGCAACCCTAATTTTTAAAATTCTAACATGTTTTCTAGATTTCACCTTTTGTCCTTTCATCCAAATTCAACATTCAAGCTCTCTCCCTTGATCGTGAACTTTCTTCCTTGACTTCCATGACAGTACATTTTGCTGGATTTGCTCCACCCTCAGTCTGCTCCTTCTCAGTTACCTTCGACTGCTCTGTCTAGCCATTCAATGTAGTTGTATGCCTACTCCTGAATGAATGCCAAGTACTTAAGAATTTGTTTTTCTAGCTCTGCCTTTGCTTTCAGCTTCAGACCCATTTTTCTAATGAATTCTCAAAGGTACTTCATATTCAACAAGTTCAAAACTAAACTCAATTATGGTTATACTCATGCTTTCATTTTATCTTAGGGACAGGGTTTTAAAAAATCAATTTTTTCAGGGCACCTGGGTGGCTCAGAGGGTTAAAGCCTCTGCCTTCGGTTCAGGTCATAATCTCAGTGTCCTGGGATAGAGCCCCGCATTGGGGTCTCTGCTCAGCAGGGAGACTGCTTCCTCCTCTCTCTCTGCCTGCCTCTC
The DNA here is from genome assembly GCA_003697995.1 of Taxidea taxus jeffersonii. Lineage (NCBI taxonomy): Eukaryota > Metazoa > Chordata > Mammalia > Carnivora > Mustelidae > Taxidea > Taxidea taxus. The sequence continues at coordinate 52,186 of RCUC01139024.1, read as the reverse complement.
TGCCTACTTGTGATCTCTGTCTGTCAAATAAATAAATTAAATACTTAAAAAAATTTAAAAATATATACATATATATTTTTCCCTAAAGAAAAACAGAAAGGAGATGGTAGGAAAAGGAATATTACTTTTTTCCTTAAATGTGGGCCTTTCCTCCCACATATCAACATTTCAGCTGATACTTAAATCTTTTTATCAGCACCTTAAGTATTTATCAAGAAACTGACCACTTCATACCCCTACATACTTGCTCCTGTTCCAAGCCACTGTTCACTCTTGCTGGGTTATTGTAATAGTCTCCTATTTTTCTTTCTGCTTCTGCCTTTGCTCCCTACAACATATAATATACCAGTATGTAGAAAGATCCTTTAAAAATATAAGTTGTGTCATTTTATTCATCTTTTCAAAACCTTCTGTCTCACTCAAAGCAGAAGCTGGTGTCCATATGATGCCTGAAAGACCCTGTATGCTTTGGCCTCCTGCTATCTCTCTGGTTTCACCTTTCCTGCTCCTCCCTTTGTTTCTCCATTCTTGATACTCTCCTCTCTTGCCTTTTGAAGACACTAAGGATGCTCTTATCTCCCAAGGATGTACCTGCCTCTGGGTGTTTGCACTTACTTCCTTTCCCCTCCATCTGGAACCTTCTATTCCTAGATAACTGACTACTCACTTCCTCCCCTCCTGCAAGTCTCTGTTCAGATGTCACCCTGTCATTGAGGTCTTCCCTGAACACCTGTTTTAAAAGAGCCTATCCCTCTACCTGGCACCATCATCCCAAATTCTCTCCTTTATTTATATCCCTTATCAACATCTACTATATGTACTACTATATATAGTACTTGCCTGTTTACTCCCTTTTCCTAATTAGAATTCAACACATTAGGAATTTTTGTCTGTTTTATTTTTTGCCCTATCCCAGAAACTAGAATAGAACCTGGCATCGAACTTGTGCTCAATAGATATTGATTGAATGAAAAAAATGTAGAATGGAGCTCCGAGTCCAGTGGAAAGGCTGGTCAATGGACAACAAGTTCATTAACATCTCTAAAGGCTGTAATGGGAATATTAGAGTGCACAGAGTAGGGACACCCTACAATGAGTAGGGAGTTTTAGGAGGAGGGTCAGAAGAGCAGTTCTCAAGAGGAGATATGCCTAGCCTGAATCTTAAGGAATAAGTTACTAAATGCCCTTCAGACATTTCCCTGTGATCTGATAAAAAGATCAGTGACCACAAGAGTGTGATTATGCTTGCCAGCACTGCATGGTAGGGAAGATGTAGGGGAGCAGAGTAAAATAGGCTCTAGAAACCTGACCTGAAGCCTTTCAGAAAGGATCTTCTCTCAGGCTTTGTAGGCATCATTGCTTAGCATCTTTCAATACAGGAGAGAAATTGTGGAAGAACCTAATGATTTCTAAAATTCCAAGGATAATGTCAAAAAGTAAAACATTCTAGAATCCTTTGATGATATGTGGGGCCAGAATGTGAAAGAGAAGAAAGAGGACTTTGCTCTATTAGTGATTGCTCAGATTTTTCAGGACAAATATGCCCTTAGAGCCACCAAAGTAGTGATTGTCTACAAAGAAATATGCCTATCTGACCTACAGTTTCAGAAGCTCCTAGAATTTTCTAGAAGTCAGATGTTTGAAAGCATTGAGAGTATGAACAAGAAAAGTGTTTTTCTAGACTGTCACAGGTGAGCATTCTGAATTTTTTTTTTATAAATTTTATTTATTTATTTGACAGAGAGAGAGATCACAAGTAGGCAGAGAGACAGGCAGAGAGAGAGAGAAAGGAAAGGAAGCAGGCTCCCTGCTGAGCAGAGAGCCCAATGCGGGGCTGGATCCCAGGACCCTGGGATCATGACCTGAACTGAAGGCAGAGGCTTTAGCCCACTGAGCCACCCAGGCACCCCAAGCATTCTGAATTTTTATCATGGGGGTAAAGCAAGAGAAATATGGGCCATATTCAAGAACATGCCAAATATATCTTTAAGGAAAATGATGAGGTATTTCATTAAACATGAAAGCATCACCTTTCAAGCAGAGACAAACCACCAAATATGGAAGAGTAAACTGAAAGGGGGGGGTCTCTTCAAATGTAATATGCATATTTCTTCTTTCAACTCTGCTAGTTTGCATTTTGAAAACTGCTAAGAAGATTTTGTAGGGATGTGTGGATGCACAAATAACCTTGACTAAATAATGGTCTTCTTCCACTTGGGATGGTGAATGGAAAGAGCCCACAATATGGGATGGCAAAAGGGAGTTAGCCCCAGAAAAGATGTACCATGTCTAAATATAAATTGACCCTATGACACCCTCTTTCTTCTCTTCCATTTGCTACTAATTTTAAGTAATAGTTCATATACATTGCCTCCATTTTCCTACTACACACTTGTCCATTCTTACACCTCATTTCTACTACTAAAGTTCCACAGAAGCCAGTCTTGAAAGGCCAACAGTGAGAAACTAAATGACAAATCTAGTAGCTTTGTTCTTCCAGAATTGTTCATTTTCCTTTCTCTATCAGGTATCTCCCAAGAGTCTATCCTTAGTTCCATTACATTTTCTAATGATAGCACCATTATTCTAACTTAGGGCTTACAAACTTGCCATTCCCTTGCATGAAACACTCTGGTTCCAGATATTAATACGGCTGCCTCTTGTATATCATTTAGATCTGAGCTCAATTCCCAGATCCAACAACCCAATCTAAGAAACATTGCCTTGCCATACCAGTCAATATTTATTAAATAACTCTAATTACATTTCATCAAATAACTTATCACTGTCTAAAATCATTCCATTCATTTCTCTTTTCCTTTGTTAATCCCCTCTCTCTTTCCTCTAGAATTTAGGGGGTCTATCTTTCTGTTTAATTGATGTAGCCTCAGAAGTTAGCACCATGCCTGGCACATAAGAAGCATTTGATTATTTGTTGATTAAATGAATGAAACTTAACTACCCCAGTGGTTTAAACTACCCTCTCTATGTAAATAAACTAAGAAATTTAGTTCAGCTCTCTTTTCCAAACCATCAATTCGTATTTCTAGCTGTTTTTTTACATACCTCCAGTTGGATAACCTGCCAAGAGCTCTAATTAAACACTATTAAAAACCACCTGCTTTTCCAAATTTGCCCTCCTCCTGACTTTACCCATCACCCAGTCTCAACATCTTTCCTCATTCTTTTGCCCACTTGAAGAATTCAACTAATCATAATTTTCCCACCTGTTTATTCTTTCCTTCTCTTTTTCTGTGGTCATTTAGTTTAGATTCTAAACTATCTCATTTAGATTCTCACTCCTTATTGAATTTATTTTAATAGGCATCTAACTAAACTTCCTGGGCCATAATTAATTTACTTCACTTGTTGAATCCTACTTGTTCTTCAAAGCTCATACCAAGCCCCTGTTGAATGAAATCTTTCATGGTATCTCTGACTGGAAATGCTCTCCTGACACACCATGATTCTATTTGGTAATTCTCTCATGACCTAGTAGAACTTCACTTTGGTTATAATGACTTCCGTGTTACATACCACTAAAGTAGTTGATAAGGTTTTGCAGATCAGAGTGTTTGCTACCTTTGTATCTTTCTCTTTATTTATTTGAGGTGGGAAGAAAGGTTTTTATTGATTTCTGTGTGCCTAAGAAAGTGTCCTATAAAGAGCAGGCAAAATGATGTCTAAGGAGTTTGTGTCCCCAGCTCCTACTCACCTGTTCTTGTTGCTGTTTGGCCAACTCCATTTGCTGTCGCTGTTTCTCAATCTGAGAAGCAGCTAGTTTCTTCTGCTCATCGTGGGCAGCCAGTAGCTGCTCCCGCAGACTGGTCAGCTGATTGATCATACCCATGAGCTGCCTCTCCTTCTCAGCTAGGCTTTCGGGGGTCCCTGAAAATAACATGGCAATAAAACACACAAGAAAAGAGAAGTGAGAAGAGAGTGATTATTCAATGACAATGATTCTGTTGTACAGAGAATTATTCTAAATAGAAGATTAACACACAAACACATGCTTACTTTCTTTCAGAATTTTTTGAAAAAGATTTTACTTATATATTTGACAGACAGAGATCACAAGTAGGCAGAGAGGCAGGAGGAGAGAGAGGAGGAAGCAGGCTCCCTGCTGAGCAGAGAGCCTGATGTGGGGCTTGATCTCAGGACCCTGGGATCATGACCTGAGCAGAAGGCAGAAGCTTTAACCCACTGAGCCACCCAGGCGCCCCTCTTTCAGAATTCTTTAACTCCACAGTGAGAAGTGATGGCTATTTCCCCTTTATAAAATATCAGAATGAACAAATATTTTGACTGTTTGTTATGTATGACAAGTAATAATCTATAGTTTTTAAATTTCACAAGTAAATCAAAAAATGGTGGGGTGAGCATCTACTATTTTAATGTTCTATGCTGGGATCTGATGAAAATAAAAAGAAGCCTAGAGCACAGCTTCTTGCCCTAAGTAATTTTTTAAATCAAACTAAAGAGGCAAGACAAAACATGAATATTTAATAATCATAATTACTAAGAGATCAAGTTATTATTATCAGTAATATGATTCCCCTTTTCTCAAAAAAGAATCTTGAAGAATTAGAACCAAGGAATTCTATGTTAAAAAAGGGGAAAAAATCTAGCCAATCAAATTTTAGACGTTTTCTCATATGCCACTCAGAGGCTTTCTTCAAAAACAGGATATAACTAGCATGGAAAATATTCAAGATTGAGGATGTAAATTCAGGCTATCATAAAATAATGAAATATGGTTGAAAAACTAAAAGATCACATTATAGCCACCAAAGATTACAGTCAAATTCAAGACTTGGAAAAGAAATCACAGCAGTCATTTATAATGATAATAAAAAAAACCCATGTTCAGGGTATTTAAAACATGCTATGAATCTTCTTTGTCAGGTTAAAATACTTATTTGATACACCAAAAATGTGAACTGTTCACTGAAACAGGAACAATATCACTTTTAATTGTTCTTTTAAAATTCACCAGATAGACAAGACCCCTATGGTAAAGTACTCACAGCAGGAGAGAACATACTTTTTAATTACAATTTTCACTTTTAATATAAGACAGTAAGCACTATTTTAATAATGCATTTGCCACCTGTATATGTAATTAGATAGAAGGATCCGTTATAAACTCAGTCACCCCACTATATTTCTCTCCAAAAATTTATGTTGAAAAAGCGTGTGCTTTTTAGGAAGTCATAGCTATAGTTAGTGGCTTATAATTTTCACAGACCCATTTGGGGATGGAAATAAAGTTTCTAATATAATTCAGATAGGCTAGAGAATAAATATCTAGAAAAGAAATTATGAGTGAATAGAAGTCAAGAATCATGCATTATATTCTTTATTATGAATACCTAGCATTATTCAGGGCAGGTGCCCAATAAATTATTGCTAATAATTCATTACACTTTAGATATTTGGATTCCACTGAGAAGAACACTTATTGTAAGAATAACAACAATATGATTGTTGCAATTAGAATTCTAAAAATAATAATCTAAATATATACTGGAGAGTTTTTTAAAGAAAATATTAAAGTTATGGTACAATGTATATCTTCACACATCATTAGAAACCACATTTGTAGAAATACCTACTTATAAAAGTAATACACATCAGGCCTTATAATCCTCATTATCTTCAAGGGATAATTTCATTTATAAAAATCTAGCCCAGAGGCATCTTGGTGGCTCAGTCAGTTAAGCGTCCAACTCTTGATTTTGGCTTAGGTCATGATCTCAGGGAGATGGGATTGAGCCTGGCATCAGGCTTGTGCTGGGCGTGGAGCCTCCTTGAGATTCTCTCTCTCCCTTTCCCATTCGCCCTTTCCCTTCTTCCTCCCTCTCTAAAAAACAAACAAACAAAAACAAACAAAAAAACCTAGATGAAGAAACTAGAAGAAATGAAGATAAGTATTTAAAAAATGTTTTAGGTGCACCTGGGTGGCTCAGACGTTAAGCGTCTGCTTCGGCTCAGGTTATGATCCCAGGGTCATGGGATCGAGCCCCGCACCAGGCTCCCTGCTCAGTGGGAAACCTGCTTCTCCCTCTCCTGCTCCCACTGCTTGTGTTCTCTCTCTCACTGTGTCTCTCTCTGTCAAATAAATATATAGTATCTTTTTAAAAAAAGACTATTGTTAAAAAAATAAAAAATAAAAATGTTTTAAATGAAATATTAGAAACAATCTCAATGTCAAATGGGAATAACCAAATAATTATGGAACATCCAGATTGTAGGGTATCTTGCACCCATGAAAAATCCATTTTTTAAGACTATTTAATGGTATGGAAACTTGTTCATAATATAAAACTAGGTGAAAAAACTGTGTAGAAATAAACATTTGTGAAAAGGAAACCTACTGAATGCGAGAAAATTATATATTTGATAAAAGGATGATATCCAACATAAATAAAGAACTCATACAACTCAATAGCAAACAAAACAAAATAAAACAAAATCTGATCCAATTAAAAAAAAAAGAGGGCAGAGAATATAAATATTTTTCCAAAGAAGACATATAAAAGGCCAGCAGGTACATGAAGGGATTCTCAGCATCACTAATCATCAGGGAAATGCAATTTAAAAATGCAATGAGACCATACCTCACACCTGATAGAATCACTATTAACTAAAAAAAAAAAAAATAATAACAAGCATTGGCAAGAATGTGGGGAAAAGGGGAGTTTTGTGCACTGTTGGTGGGAATGTGCACTGTTTTGTGCACTGTTGGTGCAGCTATTATGGAAAATAATATGAATGTTTTTCAAAAAATTAAAAAATAGAACTATCATATGATCCAGCAATTCCACTTCTGGGTATTTTTTCAAAGAAAAACGAACACACTGACTTGAAAAGATATATGAGCCCCCATATATAGCAGCATTTTTTACAATAGCCATGATATAAAAACAGCCTATGTCCATTGATGGATGAATGGATAAAGAAGATATAGTGCGTGCGCGCGCACACACACACACATACACACTCACACTGGAATATTATTCAGTGATAAAAAAAGGATAAAATCTTGCCTTTTGTGACAATACAAATAGACCTTATAGGCACTATACTAAGTGAAATAAGTCAGACAAAGACAAACACCATATGATCTCAATTATATGTGGTATCTGAAAAAAAAAGAGAGAAACAAACAAAAATGCAACCTCATAAATTCAGGAACAAATTCAGTAGTTGCTAAAGGTAGGAATAAGGGGTGCGTGGAAGGGGTGAAAGGGGTCAAAACATACAAACCTTCAGTTATAAAATAAATCAGTTGTGGGGATGTCATGTACAGCATGGTGACTATAGTCATAATACTGTACTGCATATTTGAAATTTGCTAAAAAGTAGATTTTAAAAGTTCTCATCACAAGAAAAAATTTGGGACTGTGTATGGTGATGGATGTTAATCAGACTTATTGTGATTATTTCACAATATACACAAATGTTGAATCATTATATTGTACCCCTGAAACTAATAAAATATTGCTTGTCAGTTATACCCCAATTAAAAAAAAGAAAGAAAATATTTGTATAAAAATCTCAATGTATGCACATATCTATATTTATAGACAAAAAGACTAGAAAAATTCATCTATGTATTAATAGTGGTTATTTCTAGGTGATGTAATTATAAGCCATTTTAACATTTTCATACTTCTAAAGAAAATTTTCTAAATTTTATTATTATTTACATACTTAGAAAAATATATTTCATGTATAATGTGTGGAAATATAACTTAAAAGTTTAAGGTGACATTATCCATTTACATAACTGGTGTAATACCAATGTGTAAAGAAGTATATTTGTTTGTTGATGAGTATAAGCAAATATCATTTTGACATTCAGTATATGGAAGATTAACAAAATCCTTTTGTCTTCACTTATTTATATTTCAATGATTCTCAGATACACACTTTGTATATTTTAAAATCTCTGAGTCTTACAATGAATACTGTCTCAGAGTCAATGAAATATTAAGGTTTATGCCAACCCTGAGTTTGTCCTCCAGCCCTACTCACTTACTTATAGATGCAGAACAGATATCTCTGAGTGCAGATCTTGGTTTTAAAATTCAACATGTATAAGATGGGGCTCTGCATTTCCCCATTTTTTAAAGAATTATCACTCAACCAACATTCTAGGTTAGAAATATTAACATCACCCTCAATTCTCTTCTCAACTACCCATCCTCCTGTATGCATTATATCAACAAATCGTGATAATTTTTTTCTCAAAATAGCCTTGTGGCAGTTTGAATTTTAATTAGTCAAATGTATTTCTGCAATATTATTATGTTCACATGAGTAAATAACCAGTGATAACAAAAGGGTATACGGTGAAAGATCTCTGAATACTGTTCCTTCAGAGGAATAATAACGGCAATTATTATCATACTCTCGTAAATGTAGATTCAAGCATATATCAGAATGTTCTATACTTGTTTACCAAAGCTGCTATAACAAAGTACCATAGATTGGGTGGCTTAAACAACAGAAATTTATATTTATTGACTAGAAGTCCAAGACTAAGTTGTCAGCAGGTTGTTCCTTCTGAGGGTTATGAGAGGAGCTGTTCCAAACATTTCTCCTTGGCTTGTAGATGGCCATCTTCTTCCTGTGTCCTCATGTCATTACTCTCCATACATCTCCAAATTTCCTCTTCTTATAAAGACAGCAGTCATATTGAATTAGGATTCACCCTAATGGCCTCATTATAACTTAATTACCTCTATACAGACCTTATTTCCAGATACAGTCATATTCTGAGGTACTAGATGTTAGAACTTGAACATATGAATTTTTAGAGGGTTACAATTCAAGCCACAACAATTTCCTTTACAGAAAGGACACCATAACATAAATGCTGTTTTAACAACTGAGATACCCAGGTGCCCCTTAAATGCTGTTTTAGAGTATGTAGAGAGAACTCTTGTTCCAGCCCCCCTTCCTCATCTCCACAGACATTTTTCATCTTTTCATGAATTGTTGTAGCAACCTGGGGCTTGAACTCACACCCTGAGATCAAGACCTGAGCTGAGATCAGGAATCGGACACTCAATGGACTGAGCCACCCAGGTACCCCTGGAGCCTTTACCAGACCTTCCTGTCACTAATTTTTGTCTCTACAAGTCTATCCTCAAACTGGCACCAAAATTATCTTCCTAGAAAAACAAACCTTCTCATGTAACTACTGTTTAAACACCTCCACTTTTTCCTCATTGTCTTTGGATAATATGTCCATTCACTCTTAAGAATGAATAAGGTCCTTCTAATTATGATCCAACCTCTCACTTCCTTTGTTCATCCTAAATTCTAGTCATAATGAATTTTCTACCATCCTCCACAAAGGACACCATCCTTCCTAAGTGTCTTATCTTGGCCATCCCCTCTCTAAACATTCATTCTTCATGTTCCAGGTCATGTGTCTTGTTCTTTAAGACTCATATACTGACTCTCACTAATAACAGCTGTTCCCTTCTTTTGGAACCCACAGAGTGGATATCGTTATTATATTATTTAATCATTATATTGTAAATCTTATTTTCACATTTGTTTCCTAAAGTTAGCAGAGATAGCTGTGACTGCAACAATTGTAAATTACCAACTCTTATACCCTCATTACCTACTAGAAGACCTGGCATATAGCAAATTATCTAAAATTTTAATTACTAAATCACTTCCCTTTAAACCACTTTCAGGTTTAGGAATGCCATATAGCTAAGAAAAATGGGGAGATGTATTATCTTACATGAGTTACACTAAAGTTCTGGTTTGGGCTTAAAAGAGTTGAGTCAAGGAACTTAAGTTTTGCAAAAGATAATTTCCCCACTTTTATAAAAGTACTAAATTAAGATGGGAGTAAGTTCTACAGCTTCATCTCTAAATCATCATGGTGTTCATAATAATTCTCTCCCAGTGCATGGGGAAGGTACAATAAGTGGTCTATGAATACTAGAGAAACTAGTTAAGAGTCACAAAATAAATCTATGACTTTAAGTGTGTGTGTGTGTGTGTGTGTGTGTGTTGTGTGTGTGTGTTGTGTGTGTGTGTGTGTGTGTGTGTAAACAACATCACTGGAAAACCCAGCAGCCTCCCAAACAAAAAGAGGAGCTACTGTTTCTTCACTCAGATTTAGATTTTTGAGAATCATACAAGTATCAAACACTATGGGGGCACAAGCTTGTATCTATGGTCTAGTTCAAGAGATTCACATAGCTAATGGTATGAGTTCATGTTTGTGTGTGCCACTGATAGTAATTTATTTCCATGTTTCATTTGTTTGCACTCTTAAGTGTTTTAATCTATGCTAGTCCTGCTTCAATTCCCCTGGAATGAGGGATTACTGAGGTAAGAGGCAAACATCTTCTGTTCCAGTTCTTCCTACTGCCTGATAACTCTAGTCATGGTAATTGTTTGAGTGGTTGCTGTAGTCCTATATGTTCCACAGAAGTACAGGTCAGAACATTCCTTAGTGTAACGTGACACAAGTCATGAAGGAAGGGAACCAGCTTCAGTCATACCCCTCTTGGTAAGAGATATCACCATCCATATATTGTTATATTCTTTCATCTTCCTCATTTTTCATATCTAATTCATTGGGAATCCTATCAACTCTCAAACATATAAATTAGTCCATGAGTCTTTATTTCCAGTACAATCTCTTAATCCAGGCCATCATAATCTCTTGCCTTCACTATTACAATTGTTTTCTACCTGCTTCAACTTCTTCTCCTACTAGAAGCTATTCTCCAACCAAAAGTTCAGAGGGATCCATTTATTTTTTTTCCATTTTATTTTACTTTATTTCTTTTCAGTGTTCCAACATTCATTGTTTATGCACCACACCCAGTGTTCCATGCAATACGTGCCCTCCTTAATAGCCACCACCAGGCTCAGCCAACCCCCAATCCCTCTCCCCTCCAAAACCCTCAGTTTGTTTCTCAGAGTCAGAGGGATCCATTTAGAAAAGTAAATCAGATCATGCCACACACCTGTTCAAAATCATTCCATAGCTTACACTTCACAGAGAATAAAATCCAAACTCCTTACCTTAACAAAACCCTGAATGATCTAGCTCTCACCTTCTCTGACATCATCTCTTCCATTTCTCTTTTGTAAAAGTGCTTCAGTCACCTGGCCTCCTTTGAGTTCCTCCAGTACCAATACACAAAGTTTAAATGTGTTCAACAGCATTTTTTAAAAGTTGTTCCCATGTTAGGGACTTTGTACTCCAATTGTTTCCCATGGAAAAGTCTTGTCCTAGATCAGATTTCTCAGTCTTGGCACTGTTGATATTTTGGATTAGACAGTTCCTTTTCTGGGGACTGTGCTGAGCAGCATCTCTGGCTAGATGCTAGTAGCAGTTCCCACCTAGTGGTAATAACCAAAAATGTTTCCAGACAATGCCAAATTTCCCCTGGTAGAGAACCCCCTCAAATGATGGACTTTTCTCTTTCATTCCTTTTGCATATACCCAAAGAGTTCATTCTATGTCCCTCACACTATTCTAGGTGTTGGGGATACCACAGTGTCTAGGCCAGACAAAAATGTCTTGCTTCAGAGACCTTACAGTTAAACGGAAAACATGGTAAATTATCAGATCCAGCCAGATAGTAATTTAAATGCCAACTCCTCAGATGGTCTCCCTTGAACAATGAAATTAAGAAAGCCACCATCTCACTTCTGGCCACATCACTTAATTTTTATTCTATTCATAATAGTTAACACCATATGCTGTATTTTATCAACATAGTCATTTAGTTATTGACTCTTCCATAGAGTATATGTTTTATGATAGCAGAATACTAGTTTGTTTTGTTCAATGCTGGATGCCCAGCATCTACAGAGTAATGCCTAGGACAAAGCAAACATCCCATCACAACTTGTTAAATAAATAAAGTAAACTTTATGAGAACAGAGAAAAGTCCTTGATTGACTGACAATGTGCAATTCTATGCATAAGGAAAACCCTCATCAGGATGACTCAAACTGAAAATGGTCTTGAACACATGTAAAAATAATAATAAAAAAATCTGTGGAAGCTGACATTTCCCCAATATTGTTTTATTCCACTCAAATGAAATAGATATATGGCTTGAAATTAAATGATCGAAATCAAAGTAAATTGCTAGGAGTTATTATCCAAATAAAGGAAAGGTAAGAGCAAACTTACTCAAGAAGAAGGGAAAAGGCCTAGATTAAAAGTAAACTGGGGATTTTATGTTTCTTCCTTCAAAAATTTACCACAAATTTAATTCTTTGTTTCGAAACAACAGCCAATCTTTTCAGGGTTTTGTTTGTTTGTTTTTTCCCTTCAGCAATCGGTGTTACTTAGACTATCAGTGTTATAATTTGGATTAGACTTTGTTTTAATTTTTTTAGTGGAAATATTGTTGTTCTTGACTGGTACTCCACTTGAAGAATCTAAAAACCATTAGTTGTCCTGCCTTTAAAAATTCTGCCTAATGAAAGTTGCTCTACTATACCATAAGCTTTAAAAGGGCACTACTGTACTCTACTTGCTACCATTCTATCTCCAGAACATAGCACATAGCAAGACAGCAGTATTTGTTAAATGAATGAAAAATATAATGAATAAAAACTAACTTATATTAATCTAAATGTACAACTAAAGCTTTTTTCAGTGGCACCTTTTTTTTTAAATTAACATATAATGTATTATTTGTTTCAGCGGTACAGGTCTGGGATTCATCAGTCTTACATAATGCCCAGGGCTCATTACAACATATATCCTCCCCAGTGTCCATCACTCTTATTGAACAAAAGAGAAAAGGCAGATTCCCTCATCAAAGGTATTAGTGGCATCATTCCAATTCATTAAATGAATATTTGTTGGGTTAGCCAATTTATAAACATCTATGAATTGGTCTTTTTCATTAAGAACAAATTTAATCAAACTTTGATAAAATTTAGCTACCTACCCTTTACTGCTACATAAATACTCTGAGAGGTTAGAGTCAATTAAAATTATATAAGGCATACCATTATTTATTACATGATGGAATAAAGTAACTGATATTCTACCTTACCCTGCCAATACTATACATATTCTTACCTTACAGATTTCTATAATTATTTTGAAAAAAACAGTGTTTTTTGGTTTTTTGCTTCAAAGATCTTAAAAAGAGGCCTTCAGCCAGGATTTCAATATATCTACTATAGGAAGCTTTCAGTTATAAGGCAACTGACATAAGAGTGAAATGTAACATTGACAAGTAGCTACGATCTTTACCATTATTATCCTATGGTTGATGCTTTGCTTCTGAGATATACACAAGATGTGTCCATTATCACTTTTGTAGTGAAAGCAAGGGTTGTTCATGTTCCTTTTTTTTTTTTTTACTCTATTCTATTTCTTATTACAAATATTTATCTTCAGTGGAAATTATAATTTTACAAACTTTTCCCAAGATTATTCCATCCACCTCCTTGAATATTGTATTTAAAATGTAATAAAAACAGTTGTTGGGTGTTTTGTTGTTTTTTTGTTTTGTTTTTAAAGATTTTATTTATTTATTTGACAGAGACAAAGCGAGAGAAGGAACACAAGCAGGGGGAGTGGGAGAGGGAGAGGGAGAAGCAGGCTCCCTGCCAAGCAGGGAGCCCGATGGGGGGCTCCATCCCAGGACCCCGGGATCATGACCTGAGTTGAAGGCAGACGCTTAACGGACCAAGCCACTCAGGTGCCACCTGGGTTTTTCTGTTGTTGTTTAAATCACATTAACTTTGCCACATTTGCAGATTTTAATGTAGTCAATAATAATCTTCTCAAAACGAGGCATTTTAATGGTCATCCTTTCACCAAGTAAAACTGGGTCCCCAACTTTGAGCCAATGGTAAATGAGTAGTATGCAAGGGAAAGATAAATATATACATAAGCTAACAATACAAAACAGTGTGTGTGTGCTAAGGGACAGATCTAAGCACAGAACAGAATATCCTGACTGCATCTCAGAGGGCGCTGCATCCAGCTGTGTTGGGTCTGGAAATGTTTTCAAGTTTTAAAGGATTTTAGAGATCATCCATTCCAACTTTACTGAGGAGAGACTGCCAAGCACCATGCAAAGAGCACAGGCTTTGAAGACAGGCAGGATTAGGTTCACATCTTGACTCTGTCACAACTCAAGTATGTGGTTTTGGATAATTAATCTCTCTCTCTCTCCTCTCTTTCTCTCTCTCTCTTCCTGTTTCCATGTCTTACTATGTAAACTGGGAATAAAATGACTCTGTCACAATAATTTAGTAAGGAAAATGCTTACAAGGTGCCTATATGTAAATGGGCATGTAATCAATAGTAATCTGTAACTGTTTTTTAAATTAGCAGAGGAGGCAATAAACAAAAAAAAGAGTTAAACTGATTTCCACAAGTCCTTGGAAGAATCACGGCAACATGACACTATTTTCGCTTTTTTGTTTTTTGTTTTTTTTTAGTTTTGTTTTATTACATCATGCTTCCCTAGGAAGAAAAATGGGGTTTAAAAGAGGCGAGAGTTTGAGGTTAATTGCATCATCTAATAATTTGCATAGTATAAGTTTGGAGTCCATATCTATAAGAAAAAAAATATGGCTTTAAAATTATTTCAATTTTAGAATCTCCATATCCCTTGCACAAATGAATACTTGTTAAATGAATGAATGTGTTTTTAAATGAGAAAAAAAATGTTGAGGAAGGCATATTTTCATTTTCACATACAGAATCAGATTTAATATGTAAGAGCATCTGTTTAAAACATGCATTATTGGGGCGCCTGCATGGCTCAGTTGGTTCAGCATCTGATTCTTGGTTTTGACTCAGGTCATGATCTCACTGGTCATGCAATGAGCCCTTCATTGGGCTCTGCTCAGCAGGGAGTCTGCTTGAAAATTCTCTCTCTGCCCCTCTCCCTATTTGCTCACTCTTTCTCTACAATAAAATAAATAAATCTTTTAAAAATTTAAAAATAGGGGCGCCTGGGTGGCTCAGTGGGTTAATGCCTCTGCCTTCGGCTCAGGTCATGATCTCAGCATCCTGGGATCGAGCCCCACATCGGGCTCTCTGCTCAGCAGGGAGCCTGCTACCTCCTCTCTCTCCCTGCCTCTCTGCCTACTTGTGATCTCTGTCTGTCAAAAAAAAAAAAAAAAAATCTTAAAAAAAATAAATAAAAATTTGAAAATAAAAAATAAAATGTACATCATTAAGTACCTTCTTTGAAAGGTATATAAAACTTCTTAATTCATGGACTAGATCATCAATACAGAAATCAATGAGCTCCCATGTTTGACCATTCTCTTTCCATCACTTACTATGTTTATACACTGGCATAAAGCCTCTGGCATTCTGGGACAGAGCAAGTCACTGATGGGCAGAAAAGAGAAAGTCACTTTTTTGCCTTTACAGACCTTGCCAAACCTTATATACTGTGAACTGGTAGTCTGGTTCTCACAAAGTAGTTTTGTTTTGTTTTGTTTTTTAAAGTGAACACATTACTCACAAGCAACCACAGAGGAACTATAAAACAAGCTTAGTAGATTAAAAACATTAAGCATTCACTTTATTTAGAAGTAAATGACTATATGTTATGAACCTTCCTCACGGCTGACTCTTGCAATGGACAAATTTCAGATGCAACAGTTCCCTCAAAAAGTAATCAACATTTCCAACCCCTTTATAAAAATGTGCAGACATATTTTTTAGGTTAAGGTGCAAATGAAAGAAGTCACAAAGTTATTATTAGCAAAACCTGTGATTCTTAAATAGCTTTCTTGATTTTAAAAGAAAGGATTTAAAACAGCTTTCAAAGTGTTACAAACCCTTACATACCTAAACGGGGATTTTAGTTCCCATGTTTCAAATCTAAAAATTCGAAGGATCCCTTACTAGGTTTATTACCTGGGACCTGGTTCTTATTCCAATGCCTGCTTGTTTACAGATTCTCTAATGTTATTTAAACAGGATTATCTCTTTCAATCCACATACTGAATCCATATATCTCTTATCTCAAAATGTTATGTCCCCTACCAGAGGATCTACTTTAACCCATATGTTGAATCTAAAAGCATGTATTTATCCTGAGTTCTAAGAGGCCAAAGTGTCACTGAATAGGTTATTTCCTCGAATCTGTTACTGGCATTCTAGAGCAGTCCGGTGTTTGCCTTTATGTTCCATCTTCTAGAAAGAACAAAATTATAGCTTTTAAAAAAGCCAATTTTTTATTATACCAACTGCAGCTGACATTTTTCTGAATACTGGATACAACACTTTCCCGGCCTAAATTAATGCCTTCTGAGCACGGTGAGAAAGGGTCTTCCAGGGATACCAGTGGGAAAGAAACCAGGCTCTGATGAATTCTTTACATAAGGCAGGTGGGGAAACTGATCTGGCCTCACCTGAGGGACCCAAAGGGGAAAGCTTTTCTAACTTCACCAAGATAGAATTACTGTGAGAATTCTGCATGCAGATTTTTTGGTCACAAGTCTACAAAAAAAATTTTAAGTCCATAAAATACGAACTCTGCAATGACTTTATTGAAAGGCAAATGATCTGTTTAGATGAGTCAAAACTGCCGTGGGTCCCCAGATACTGTGCTCAGGTGAGGTGCCAATGCAATGACCTTCAGTTTAATGGAACTTCATGCTAGCTAAAACAACATGTGACAGTCCCGGTTGCCAACGGGAGGGCAGACATGGTTTTGTCCCCTTCTCAGGAGCTATGAGGCTCTAAGAGGTATCTCTTCACCTCTCACACAACTCTTACTCAGTGCTTCTGCTATAGGTAACAACAAAACATTCTGTAAGTGGACCAGTTGCACAAAATAGCTGACTGGTGAAGAAGAAAGAAATAATTTCTTCAGGCAGCTCATCATGTATTGATGGCTGACCAAGATTTTCAGTCAAATGGTTTCATTCTGGAAAACTGGATCTGGTGTCCTTTTTGGATGTTCTTTAGAGGGTTGTCTCAAATGTAACTTTAAAACCTAATTACTTCACATTTCCAAAGTACTAGACCATAAAATGGCATAAATTCTAACAGGTGAAGTAATCTAACATGAAAAATAATTTTATGCTCTCAGAGTGGATGACCTTTACTAACCTACATTGTTTCTTGAAAAATGAGATTGACTTTAAGTGGGTACGACAACTATTTATGGATAGCTAAAATATCCAAACTAAATGCTATTTATCTCCCCTATTTTTAAAAGTTTATCGTTTTAACTTTTTAAACTGTAATAGCAAGAAACCCTTCTTTGAACTTTGCCAAACTGTAATATTAACTGTTGTCCAAATGCCCTGAAAGTTACTCACATGCAACAACTTGAAGCTAGTGCTTAGGAACTGTGCTCTGCCCCACTTGGCTACAGTTTTAGATATTCAAGAATGAACATGCTCACGCTTGTGCGCATGCATGTGCACACTCACACACACACACACACATACTCACTGACACATTTTCTGGAACTAATTAAAAGTTAAAAGAAAACTGACCAGGGTAAACAGAGGAGAAAAGTTTCAATTGACAAGACCTGGTAAATACTGTGAAGGCTGTACATGTCCTAACCTATGCAAAGAGTCTATTAAATATATTATTCTCAATTATCATTAATCATCTAATAGTTGAATAAGTTCATATTTCCAGATTTTAAAAAGCTCACACTTATCTTTCCCTATCTCAACCCAAAACAGTGAGCCCATACAAGAGACTTACACCTTTATTCACTTCATATTAAAAAAAAAAAAAAAAAAGGCTTCGAAACAGCTAAGCCATTGTTCTCACATAACTTCTGAGGTGGCATGAAAACCACATTCCTGGGTATGGCATAATCATAGTGTCTGACCCCCCAAGAACCATTAAGTCAAATTCATTTACCCCCAGAGGGCTACACACTATTGTATCCTTTCCACTTTCTCGCCACCTATGAACAATGGAGAGTAATTGCTACTGTCACGGGCAGTCAGTAGGAAAAGTAAGCCAGCACTGTTTTCCCAGTTTTCTGCCAAACCTATCTAAGCACCTAATAACCATGGCCCCCAACAGAAGAAAGATCCACAGTTGCTTTTTAAATGCATCAGAAAACAGCCTTCTGAACAGAACCAGAGGACAATAACCAAACTTGTGCTCTGAACGTGAAGCTTAAAAAACTCAAAATTAAAGACGGGACTTCTTTTGACCGTACTGCAGCTTCCTGAACTAACCCCACAGGCAAGCCTGAAAGGAGAGCAGAGCTGCTTTCCTCCAAGCTTATCATCACTGCTGGGGCTGCTTTTAAGTCTGACTTGTGAAGAAAACCAGGGAGGGAAAAATGTTTGTCCTCCAATGGAACGAGATCACAAGGCTTGGAACAGGCGGTCTTCTCTGCTCTACTCTCAGTTATCACCTAGGTCAGAGGAGAATAAAGAACCTCGGAGAGAACACATCCTGTATCTCGGGTACAAATGGGTTAAAAATCCAACATAATAATATAAAGGATCTGCTGCCTCGGAAGAGAAATTTTTCTGTTCTGTATAAACTTGGTCTTCAAGCTCTTTAAGGCATATAAAGTATTATCTGTTTGAATTTGATTCCATTATAGATTTTGGTTACTGAGTGTGTTCATTAGCACCATTCATTCTCTCACCACCAAGGCAAACTTAATCATAACCTGAATATGTGTAAACTTCAAACAGAATGGATGAAAAGTGAAATGCTCAGTCCAGCATTTTCTGGAGGTTTCCAAATGCTGGGATGCTAGTGTCCTGCCTTTCTGCAGGAAGCTCCAGTGCAGCAGAGCCGTAAGAAAGACAATCGCCTTTTTCATTGGGAGAACACGTGCCCATACATACATATGCAAAAAAGTTATTTATACACATATTTCTACATGTATATTAATATAAATCTGGTGATATTTTAAATATATTCAGCTTCTACCAAAAAATATAGAGTAATATATAACTAAATATATTAATATTGATGAATAAGTATTTTTTTCTCAAAATTAATCCTTTAGAACTCAGAATCAAGCGTGCTATCGGCAACAAATAGAAAACCATAGACTGCCTACTACGCTTTGAGAAAACACACTTTAAAATGAACTGAAATGACCATTTGTCTCTATTTTTTATATGAGAAATTAAACCCTTTAGTAAAAGTTTATTAAGATATGAATATTCAGTATCATAAAGTCCACATAGACTTTTTCTCTTAGTTGTATGTAGTGTCGGATTCAAATAAAACAAAACCAAAAATGTTGCTCTCGTTAGTAAAAAACAACCTTTTATGAAGCCTTCTCCATTCATCATTTCTAGTTTTAAGGGTAGATTATGTACCTCCATACTTCTAATATGTAGAATGCATAAAATCATCTCATAATGGGCAGTTTTTAACCCTGATAGAAATACATTCTTACTTACAAGGTAAATTATTGAAACTTTTTTTTTTTAATGATGAAAACCAAAGCCTTTTGAAGATACAATGGGGTGATTCTATTAAACTGACATTCCATTTATCTCATAAGATACAAACAAAGAGAAAACAAGAACCCTGATACATCCACTTTCAAGCTAGAAAGAAGAAACACCAAAGACAGAGAATGCATGGGGCAGGAGGGGATGTGGGGGGTGGGGTGGGGAGCAGCACTGTACCACCCTTATATTTCAAAACATAAACTTCATTTTCGTACATTTTGCATCAAAATAATTGCAGATACATTACCTTTTATTTCACCAAAGTTCCCTGATCCCATTGCAAGAAGTTTGTCTTTCCAGTCCTTTGAGAGTAGCTTTTCAATACTGGGGGTTTCTAAGTAAAGGGGGAAAAAAAAAAAAAGGAAGCAAATCAACATGACTATCTTTATAATGCAGCTCATTAAAAGTCTATCTGCTAAAAATAAGGCCATCCCTATCCGGGCCCCAGTTCATAATGACTTCATCAACAAACTGATAACAGGGGGGGAAAAATGTGTTTTGTCACCTGCTGTTTCAAAATCATTAGCTTTTTCCTCTTGCGGAACAAAGCCGTACTAATTCTTTATGACAATGGGTACATATAAACCTGCAGTTCATTGTTTTTCAATTTGGTGAACAAATTCCTGCTATAATAGATGCTTGTCAATTTCAGGGTGTTAGTGTGCAGTCAAAAAATAATTATGTTGATAAAATGCAGAGCAAAAAAAAAAGGCAAAGAATTAGCTCTTAAATCTGCTACATGTAATTATATCCCTCTGTGTGTTTACAATTACATCCACTTTATAATATGTGTTTAACATCGTATGGTGGTAAGCACACTGTGGAAAGATTTGCCAGTACCGAGAACACTAAAAAAAAAAAAAAAAAGAAGAAGAAGTTGGTATAAAAGAAGCTTTACAAAGATTGCAAAATCTAGAAAAGTGAGTAATGCCTTTAATGGAAAACTATTATTTGCTTATTTCAGATTTGTCTCACATTCTTTTAAGATGCCCAGTATTGAGACAAGGCACATATATTTTAAAGAGCAAGGTTATGCTTTAGTCTGATATTTGTTTCTATACATCACATGGTTTTTAACCTCTTCTTTTGTGTTGAATTTTAATGTATAAGTAAACATAAATGCTAATAAAACTCCCAAACATTAAACTCAATTCCAAACAATGTAATTGTATATTCTTGTCAGCGTTTAGATGGGTACACAATTACAATGGCTTTCAATCCCACGATTAGAACTGCATTCAGTGAGAAAATGCAGTGTACTAAAAGATAAGTGTCCCAGTATGCTCCATCTAAATAACAATACCCACACTTATTATCTGGATCTAAGACATACCCTGCCATTCTCCACATTGGTGTTTATGTGTATTTGTGTTTGTTCCGACATTTGTTTACCCCCTGCTAGGAGCATAAAGGGAGTACATGTTAACTTATCAAAGGGACCGTCTGGCCTAGAGACCATAAGATTATTAGAAACCGGTTCATTTTCCCCACAGTGAAATGCATTTGAAGGCATCATCATCATCTTTGGCTAATGCTATCTACTTCTTTCAGTCCTCCATCTTACAGCCATTGGCTGTCAGAGTCACAAAGCCCATGTGGAGTTTTCAACAAATTGGAGGTGAAATTTCCTTGAAAAAACCATGACAATATGGAATTTTGTTTTTCAGATGTCAAAAACTTCTGGAAAATAAAATGGTGAAAGGCTCTGAGTGGTTAGTGCTTCACATAGTCTGCAGTCTATACATATGGTGCATACACGCACACACACACACACACACACACACCCCTACCACAATTACTGTGTACACATTTCCTATGCAATTTACTACGGAATGTGTAAGATGGTTTTTTTTTTTCCTTTGTTACAAGGTATCTCCATTTCTTACATTTTAAGAAAGATCTTAAAAAATTACTTTTTCTTAAAATCTCTCTCTCTCTTACCATAGTGGTTTTAAAAAAGGTAATGACAACTCTGAGTAATAAAACGACTTAAATCTCTTACTGTAATCAATATTTCTGTTCAGTGAGGCTTTAAAAGTAACTTTAAAACACTTCTGCACGGATTTCCAATGTTTCTACATTCCCAGTAAACGCTTCATGAGCGAAATCATTTTTTAAACCTTATCAGAGTAGGTCAAACAAACACCACTGTTTCTTTTTTCCAGCACTCCACAAAAATTCTTGAGTAGCATGTAAACAGGGCACAGCCAATACGGTATTTGCAATAGAGTACTGTCAGTCATTAAAAGCTAACAAACCTTTGCAAAGCAGGAATGCAGCAATAGAAATCCATTGTGCACTAACAATGGGCCCCTGAACCTCCCGGCACCAAAA
Organism: Taxidea taxus jeffersonii; assembly: GCA_003697995.1. Classification (NCBI taxonomy): domain Eukaryota; kingdom Metazoa; phylum Chordata; class Mammalia; order Carnivora; family Mustelidae; genus Taxidea; species Taxidea taxus. The sequence continues at coordinate 30,394 of RCUC01139024.1, read as the reverse complement.
GCAGACCATTTTACTTTTAAGGCTATTGTCTGCAAAGTCCATGACAAAGCTTTTCCCCTGCAGCTAGACAAAATATTCACTGTAGTGTGCTCATAAAGAAACAGAAGTCTTCTGTCTAAGTTGCAGAGTTAAAGTAACAGCCGCCAGAATTCTGAAACCTGCAGAACATTCCTGGCCTCTTTATTAACTTACATAAAGATAGAAGGGTCCTATATAGAGCCACTTTTTTTTTTTTCAAGTACCTTACTTTGAATAGACACTACAGAAAAATGAGTAAAACTTCTTAAAGACCAAACAATTTGGAAGATGTAAAATCAGAAACATATCTAACCCGGGGATGTCATATCTGTAGATGAAGAAAGACACTAATATTTGCAATTTGGATGAGGTATATATTGTAAATGCAGATTCAAGAAACATTTATCAAGCAGCCTATGCGCCAGGAACTGTGTTAGATCCTTTTTTCTGTCGGTAGTCTCTCATTTAACATAACTGATACCTGAAGACTCAGATTGTGTTATTACATCCATCACACAGGTTAAGAACAAAAGCAAAAAAAAAAAAAAAAAGACTTGTCTGAGGTCTTACAAAATGTAATGGGCAGAGTTGACTTTTTGAAGTAAGATTTTTTTTGTTTTGTTTTGTTTTATTTTGCCTACAAATTCCGAACTCTCTTGTCAACAATGAAATGATAATGATAGCTACTATTTTGAGGGCTAAGTGCTAAGCAGTGTACCAGGTCCTTTACATGTGGTATCTCAAACTTCTCATAATAATCTTCTGAATTAGATATTTCCCTAAGCTTTGGTTTCTTAAGTGGTAAACAAATGCACCAATACCTAATTCAGAAGATTATTTTGAGAAGTTGCCCATAGGGAGCTAAGTTCAACCTAGTGGATCCCAAAGTCAGGGGGACAAAAAGCATATCATCTCACCCGCTTCACCTCTTTATCTGAACTACTATAAAATAAAGAGCTCGAAGGGAATCCACATCCAGTATTCCTCCAGCGGCTACTGTCTCCACTGGTCTTTCATGAAGAGGTTAAGAAATGATTCCACCATGGATGCTAATGAAGACGGTTAACGATGAGTTCACAAAGGTCACAATGAACACAGTGGATGCATGGGTACCAGTGACTGAACTTCTCTGAAAATATAAATGACTAGAGAATATAAATGACGAGAACTGTAAAAGACCAAATGGCAAAATCCCAATATTTATAATACACCTGTTCATTAAACGTGTGAATGTGATTAGAGTGAAATTTGACACAATTATATAGGTGTTGCTTCAGTGTTTATGGACTAAAAAATATAGTAGTTATCTGTTAAATATTCCATTTTCTAAAATGAGATGTGTTTTTTTTAATACATGTAGAATTGTATTTTATACTGTGAGTAGGTATAGTCTGTTTGCAGACATACTTATTTTCCAAAAGTTCAAATTCTGGATTATCCAACATTTTCACATTAAGATGTGCCACAGTTTTATTATAAGCACCTTTAAAGATTTTCCTGAGACCAACATTGAAGTATCGCAACTACCGTCAAAATGAAAACTAGTGCTCCCTATATTAAAATAAGTGTGAGACATAATAGTACCTCTTATTAGTTGCATAGTATTTCAGTTTATATAATGCTGTCAGATACAACAGGACTGTCAATGATATGCATTGTTATTACACCCATTTTGCAGATGAGAAAACTAAGGATCAGAAAGATGCTCTTCCCAGCATCACCTAGCCAGAGTAGAACAGAGGGACTACAAAGCCAGGGCCTTTTAGTTCAGGAATCTCTTCCTTTAAGGGAAAGAGACATGTGTACATATTTTAAAATTTTTTAAAAATGGTAAAAAATAAGCTGTAAGATAAATTAGAGGGTGATGACAGATATCCTAATCAGTCAATCCATTAATATTAAGATGACTCTAATTGGATTACTTTTGTCTCTTTATGCTATCAGTACCCTTTTGGTATGTTTGCTTGATTTCCTTCCTTACCCTTGCCTCTTTTGCTCACATATGTTTCTTCACATCAATGCCTATGGCAATCCCCACCAGTGAATGGCCCCCCCAACTGTGCCAGCCATTGTTACAACAGCATCCTGCCTCTTTAGGGCCTGTTCATTCCCTATAACTCTCACTCCTTTTTCCCTTCAGTGCCAAACACTCTTAAGACTGACTCCCTCATCTGGAACAATGAGACCTAGAGACTCATGCCAACATATTGTAATTCTCCAACAAGCTGCCAGTGCCAAGAATTAAACCACATTCGCTCCAGTGCGGTAGCTTTACACACAAGCTCAGGGTTTTGCTTTGTGTTTATGTAGGTTTTCTCCCTTAATCTCCCTTGAGCTGCAGTGGCAGAGCTCATTGAACAATCGAACAAGGAAAAAATATGTATGTGTAATAATTTGACTTTTTAAACAAAGTCCTCGGAGTTAGTTCTTACCAAATCTACCACTGTTTATACTTTGATTTTGTAGCTTAACCTAAGCTGTGTTATTCCTGGCATGTGATAGGGTGCACATTTAGGGATGGGAGTTGTGTTTGGGAGGAGCAACAGACTACAGCAATACCTCTTCAAAGTCAAGAAGTAAAAGCGTATGTCAATTACTCACATCATAGAAACAGAATCTTAATCTTAAAGGGATCTTTAGATATCATTTAGATAAGCATTTCATCAAAGTAATTTGCCAAATAAAACACACTGGACATAAATGGAACACACATTGTTTGGTTACTTAAAACCAAAACAAACAAAATAAGCATTCCCTTGTCATGTTAGTCTAATTACATTCCACAAATTTACATTTCACTTCTACAAGATTTAGAACTGTTTATGGGCTAAGAGACCGTCAATCATTAAGTGAATTATTGATTATATAGTGTTACTTAAATATCTGACCAAGGAAATCAGTGTTGGGAGATGACTATTTTGCTCAGTACAATTTGGGTTATAGTCTAGACCAAATTCTTCATTTTACAGACTGAAATTGTAAACTAAGGTTAAAATATGCCTAAGATCATAAATCTAATTAAAGATAAAGGTAGGACCTGAATGAAGCCCAATTCCTAGTTCAGTGTTCTTTTCAATATGCCACATACAATAACAAGTTCTTTTAACAGTCAAACTTTTCAAAAATGAAATGTTAGCCCAGTTTTATTCGCCTCATCTAGTTTTAAACAATTATATGAGAGTTGATCTGGGCAACTGATCTCTGTTTGAATTAGGTGTTGTTAACTCAGTATTCTCCCCTTGCAAGCTTTCACTTGATGACCAACATAAAGCTGAAAAATAAACCCAAGTTAGGATACTTGGCCAAATACATTTTTCTTCAAAAAGCAATTACAATTCAATGCATTGCCATTTAATTATTCAATTACTGATAAGAAGATTGGTTTTGAGGGGGAAGATTGGGCTAAATCTAGAAATCATATATCTGTAAGAGTTTACTTTATGTTGATGATATGCACAGGCCTAGACAACATTTTGGGGCAAATACTAAACAATGTAATGGAAGTAATGTAAAACTTTTATATATCTGGAAAGTTATTTGTCCACTGAAGACCACTGGGCCTTGTAACGTTCCCATTAGCCAAGCACTACAGCTAGTCTGCCACGGAAAATGTCAACTTCTTCTAGGAAACATTAAAAAATAATACATACCACAACACACAAGAGGAACACATCTGAAATTCCAAAGCATTAGAGTTTCAATAAGCCTCATTTTTATATGTAATTATCCTAAAGTGAATTAAGCTCTACAAATACTTTGCTTTTAATGGTGCCAAAATACTAGTTTGTTTCGACTTGAAAGTTAATAAGAGCTTGTTAACAGAAAGGGAAAAATAAAATTTGGCCTGCTGACTCAAGTTTTAAAATGTTTAATGTGCAATCAGTTTTTGGAATATTGCAATATTTAAATCAATAGTTACAAGCTTAAATTTTCTCATTGCACAAGCTGAAACTATTAACACACCTGTCCAGTTACACTCAATCTTATACCATATTTTAAAAGAATATTTTTTCTTTAAAAAAATAAAATAAAAAAATAAAAGAATATTTTTTCACCACATGATTAAACATGTCATAATCAATATGACATAATTGCTACATCTCAATAACTTTGGGTTTACAACTTACAAGATGGCTCTATATTCTCTACATTTAAAAAAATTTCATTAAAAGAGAGACTTAGGAGGCTATATGATTTTATTTACTCTATCACTCAGAAAATTAAGTATACTTTCATGCAACACTATGTTTTATCTTAGTTTCAAAATTTAGATTCCAACAAAAAATAACATTAAGTAATTTAGAGGCAGCATTTAAAAAAAGAGCTGCAAAGAGGTATTCCTCATGCACAAAATCTCACTAATGTGCTGCTGAACATTTGAAAAGCCTTAATATCATACAACCTGACTCCATCACTCACTAGTTTTGTGACCTTTGGCAAGTAGTTTAACCTCGCTATGCTTCAACTGACTCATCTGTAAATGGGAGTAACTGCACTTACCATGTAGGACTGTCAAAATAACTAAATGAGATAATTTATGTAAAGCTCTTAAAACACTGCTGGGCACACAGTAACACTCAAAAATGTTACTAGCATTACAACTGCAACTTAATATATGACCACCCAAAAGAACTGCTCCAAAAAGCAAATGAAATATATATACATATGCTTCATTTTGCACATCACTAAAACAACCCAGAATTCAAAAACCTCATCAAAGGATGATAGTTCTGTCTCTACATTTTTGTGATAATGACCCATAACCCTTAGTTTCACTGATTATCTACCATCCCTGTGAATTTTTTAGTTGGTTCATGCCAATAAAGATGATACAGAATAAGGCATAGTATCAAGAGGGACAAGGGAAATTGTTACTTCTGTGAGGTTCATGTCTGAACTGTCCCAAAACAGCACAGATACACAAAAATACTCAACTAATTTTTGCCTGATTTTTTTTTTTTTTTTTTGGATAGGTTGTCTTTCTAACTTTCCATAGGTCCTATTACATCCTCAACAATGGCTAAAGCTTTTAAGCCAGTGCTGTTGACAAGTGAAAAGGAAGGACAAATAGCTTTGTAGTGCTCTTTTCCCAGGGTCACTCAACCAGCGGTAACAGTTATTATTTTTATTTATTAGCACTGTAGCCCTCTCCTCTATCATGGCTAACTCACCTCAACCCCCATGACAGCAAAAGCATTTTAACTTTTAATAAAAATGAGAGCGTGCCACACTCCTGTGTAAGGCTCTTTCAGCAAAGTGCAAAGCTAATGAATATTGTCCATTTGTATCCAAATAATTTATGATGTCAGAAAAGTGTGGGTAGGGAAACATGAATTGTAGTCATTCATTACAATAGGAGGAGTGACAGTGGAGGGTAGGGAGCCAGGGGTTACTACCAAGGCAAGAGGGGTAGAATAGAAAAGCAAAAGTAATGTGAAAGAAAGAAATTTGGGAGGAAGATGTTCCTGATTGTATGTATCAGTAATAGTCAACTTAAAAAAGTTAAAGCATCCTCCCCCCCAAATTTTTCCTGACTACATCTTTCTATTTTATTCCCCAAATAACCAACTTTCTTAGACGCCAATTACAACAAAACTTACTCTCCATAAGTTTTTTATTTTTTATTTATTTTGCTCTCCGTAAGTTTTATATGAAATATTATTTTCTCAACTGTGGATATGTGAGATAGAGAAAGAAAGAAAAATAGAAGACACACTGTAAGAAATAAGTCATAGCAAAAGTTATATGAGAATGAGACATATTTAACGCAGTCTTAGTTTCACAAGATAAATTTACAAACAGGAGTTTAAGATAGCTTAAACATATCGTAGCTTAGTAAAGATAAAAATGCATGGCTTTAAGCAAATTATATATGCCTACTGATATATTTCAGAAAAGAATTACCTAAATATGTATTTGAATTATAAATGAAGCAATTATACTACGATAAAAGATTATATTCACATAATCATCCATTTAATTAAATATCTAAGAACATGATGAAAATGAAAATTAATGGTTGTATTTGTACAATTTTGTTGTTGTTGTTTAAAATTGTGAAAGTGGGCGGTAGGGATGATAAAGGAGATACAAAAAGCATAGAAATAGAAAACCACTTAACATACATTAGAATAAGAATTCCAATACTTTAAAAATATGACAGAATGTTTTACCACTGGAAGTGAGAATTAAAGCGCATACAGCCTGATGCTAACCCACTACACATCCTGAATCTTCCCTATCACAACATATGTGAAAACAAATCGCAATCTCGGCTTGCCAGATGCCTGAAAAGATATGAACAATAAAAACTGACATGATTCATATAATAAATCAGAGATTGTGATATGCAGGTAGTTGAACAGTTGAGCTGAAAAGCTACTTATAATTCAAATTATATGTTTATGTTCTAATACATCGCACCGGATTTTAAGATTAAGGAAATATCCCCTGATTTGCTTAAAATCATATATCTAAATTTGCACATATCCTTCTCCACCGAAGTAGTCCATCTGCCTTAACAACTTGTTATATTTGGTCTCTCGTAACCTTTCATGGATTTTGGATCGCGTCATTTTTAGAGTAATTTTAGATTAGAAAATACAATACTTTTATTTCCAAAATGGCATTTAATGTTCACAAGCTTAGACACTAATCAACAACAAAAGCTACAGTTCTGCGTTAGCTATGATATGGCTTGACCCCATCCCCCCACCACCGCCGAATGCAGAAGAGCCAAACATCAACCTGTAAGAGTTCCCTTTAAGAAACATTTTCATTTAAGGAAGAACAAGTGGGGGAGAATAAGGACAAAAAGGAAGCAAACAAAAAAGATACAAGTCTGGATAAATAGAAAAAGGGAAAAGCATAGTTTTTCCTGTATCACCAGAGACTTGGCGTTCTCAATGTCAAAAGTCAGTGGGTATAAAAGTGGACTTGGAGAATCTATTGGTATATTCTTTTAATTTCTTAACTGAAGGAATGTACAAAATGATTACCTTTGCTTTTAGCAGCATAATGTACTATTATTAGAGCTATCAGACTACTTTTAAAAAATCAGATACTGCCCTTTCCATTATTTTGCATAGTTCACACACATACATACACACAGAAGATCAAGAGGGATTATACTCTATTTATTTATTCATTTACTTAACAATCATCTATTATCTCATTGGTCTCATCGGCTACTACTTTGGCACAGTGATAGACACTAAGACGTGGCCTGCACACCTCAAAAAATTCACTATCTCCTGGGATGGATGGATAGACTAACAGTGACCAGACACTAAAGGTTTGACTCAAATTGCTATGGTGTCACTGCGTTTCTCTTTTACTGTTTCATTTACTGAAGTAAAAACAAGGAGAACATGCCTTATTTTAATTATTACTCTAATGATGGCAAATAAAATGTGCTGAGAGACTTTTTCCTAAATGCTACTTTTGTAGTATTACCATAAAGAGTTCAAAAATAGCCTGTTTATCAATCAAACCAGCTATAAAAAAAAATGTCTACTAAGCAATACTTTCCCAAAATAGGGCCAATTTCTCATCTTGTCTGTAATTAGGAAAATAATATGAATTAAGTCACACTGTCAATGTAAAGTTAAATTAAAAGATAAGTTTATGAATAAGAATAGTAGAAAGGATTAATTCAACAAAGAATAGGTACTGTATATTTTTGCAGTCATGGGGATATTAACAGGAGCAAAACAGAAGTGGACCCTATCCCCTTGAAGTTCATAGTCACTGGGAAAGTTTTTTAAATGGAAAAATTCCAGGGCTATTGGAGAGTCTGGCTCTTTCTGCCCTTGTTGAATCCCAGGAATCTGCACTTTCCTAATACCACTTTCCTAATACCTAAGGTAATTTTTTGATGAGAAAACCGATTTGGGGTATAACAATATGGATAAAGACATTCTTTTACATTCTGAGAAACTTGAAAACTTTTTTGAAAACTACTGAAGTAGAATATACTGAATTCTTCTTATGAAAAGGTAAAAGAATTTTACTAACATCACAGTGTCATTTGAGTAATAATTTAAACATCAGCAACAAAAAAATTCATATACATTCCAATAGTTTTCTATTTCACAACTCAACGAGATATAGTAATTCAAAGGGGAAAAAAAGTCACAGTAAAATGCAATAATGAAATGCCAGGAGCTGGTATATGCTTCATTTATTATAAAGGAGGAAAATAGGGGCACCTGGGAGGCTCAGTGGGTTAAAGCCTCTGCCTTCGGCTCAGCTCATGATCTCAGGGTGCTGGGACTGAGCCCCGCCTCAGGCTCTCTGCTCAGCTGGGAACCTGCTTCCTCCTCCTCCTCCTCTCTCTCTCTCTCTCTCTGCCTGCCTCTCTGCCTACTTGTGATCTCTATATGTCAAATAATTAAATAAAATCTTTTTTTTTTAAGGGGGTAAGAGAAATAGAGAATTATTATTACTGGAGTATTGGGAAAAAATTTTGTTTAAAAATCTTAAGGGATCATTAATCATGTGACCACATGTATATTCATGTATGTATATTCTTCAAAGTAATGTACTACATACATAATAAGAGAAGTACCTATGTTTATGCAAGCAGCGAAGGAAAAAGAGAAGCTTCTAAGATGTTAGCTAAATGACAAGGGCATCCTCTTTTCATGGTTGAGAACTAAGGTTCAGAGAAGAACAGTAGAATAACACTGCAAGCAATATGGTAAGTCAGAGAAGAATGAGTGGGACAGTATCCTGATTACTCATTTAAAGGAATGGGAGGACAACAAATTATTAATACTAGAAAGGATGTTAATGGTAGAAAGGAAAATAAAATACATTCTACCTTGAATGTAATTAGTAGGAATTTCTATAGCACAGAAGCATTGCTGTTTATTTTTGTACATTCTTTTTTCTAAAGATTTTATTTATCTATTTGGCAGAGAGAGAGAGAGAGCCAAGCAGGGGGAGCATCAGAGGAAGAGGGAGAATCAGACTCCCCACTGAGCAGGGTCCACCCCAGGACCCTGGGATCATAACCTGACCTGAAGACAGCTGCTTAAGCAACTGAGGCACCCTTTTTTCTATATTAAAAACATCAATCTATAGCATTTATAGAATCATGTCTCAAATCTGATAACTGAGAGGAAAACATTTGAAAGGACAGAGAAATATCTAGGGAGAGAGAATAGAATAGAAAAAAAGAGATCTCAGGACGCCTAGGTAGCTCAGTTGGTTAAGCAGCTGCCTTCAGCTCAGGTCATGATCCCAGCGTCCTGGGATTGAGTCCCACATTGGGCTCCTTGCTCGGCAGGGAGCCTGCTTCTCCCTCTGCCTCTGCCTGCCACTCTGTCTGCCTGTGCTCGCTCCTGCTCTCTCTCTGACAAATAAATAAATAAAATCTTTAAAAAAATTAAAAAAAAAGAAAAGAGAGATCTATTGAATACCCCCTTCTTTCTCTTATACTTAGCTTTCCTGAAGTAATCATTGAACAACTTAACTCCCATGTATGTAATAAACAAAAGACAGAAATATATATCCCTTAAATATTTCTCTTTCACATACACATATATTTAATATCAAATTTATGATATTAAATTATCTTGTAGATATCTCATCAGAAATGTACCTGAAGAGAAAAAGTGGGGGTGAGAGGGTGGGAAGGGCTCAAGGGATGTTCACCACACTATGGTGTGTATCCCATGTTTTCCTAATGACCCACTGATTTAACAGAATAAAATTAAGAAAGGTAGGGGGGAAATAAACTTATTTAGAACAGCCTAAGGATTTTAGTGAAGTACAATGAAATGTCAGTAATTAAAAAATTAAGATATAGGTCAATATTTCATCCCAAAGGTTAGATGAATCCAGTAAAGTGACCACCCAGTTTTCTGATCTTAGGGTCAGAGAGCAAGTTTTTACAAACTTGGGAATGGTCTTTCAAAAAAGCCATCGAAGTCTGTGTTGCTCAGGTCAGAAATTCAAAAGTTTTCATATCTCTGGGAATTTTCCCTGAGGGACCCGAAAACTTCAGGAAGCTGCTCTCTCAGTTTTCACAAAAAGGTCCAGAGTGTGTTTAAGCCCCACAGGGTCCCTGTTACAGGACATCAGATCTCCCATCCAAAGTGAACACCAGGATGAATCCTGAAGATGGTTACAAAAAGCCTTCACTGCCCTCAGCTATTCGGAAAAATCGTGTAATTCCTCTAAGGAAGAAGACTCACATAAATCCACATCATTGTGAACAAGGATGATGAATTAGAAACACATATTTAATCATTTTTATGAATTAAAAAAGTGTTTCAATAATAGTAGTCGAGATCTTCAGTTAAATTATAAGCATGATAAATAAATCATTCCAAGTATTGTAGCTGTCTATAATCCTATTTGCTGAAGGCAAATAATTTATTGCAAGAAATTGGGTAAACTAAACTTGTGTTTGCAGTAAATTTGTAACAATCAAAACTGATCTTTATTATTTCAAACAGGTTAATGTTAAGAGGTGCATTATGTACTTAACATTTATGCTCATGAAATTAAAAAAATAAAGTATTCCATTTCTAAAGAGAGAAAGGAAAAACTTCATTGTTCTATGGCAGCTATCAAAGAATGAGAAATGACTTTGTTTGATGAGGGGGTTAAATTCTTTATAAGAATATTTCCAAAAATTTTAAATTACATTAAAGTAGACACATAATCTAACAGGTTTCCCAATTATAAGGTAGGTGTCGATTTATTATTCTGGTCCAGAGTTCAAGATGTAAAACCTGGGTTATTTATTTCTCTCTTTTCTTCTCAGCAAATTGTTCAGATTACAGCACAGCACCCTCAAAATTATAAAGCAGCAAAGCCAAATCTCAAAACATGTGAAGAGTTCCGTGCCAAACGGAGCTGTATAAAAACTAAAAACCAACACCTTTAAAAAATACTTGATTTGAGTTTAATCGAAACTCTTGTTTTCATACATATTTCAGCCTTTCTGTGTTTTTTGTTTGTTTTTGTTTTTGTTTTTGTTTTTTTTGTCGTGACACATTAAGTGCCTAAAAAATAATGATCAGTGAGGTTTCACAGCATGAAGGGGAAAAATAATAGGGGAAAAAAAGTTTATTCCACACTATTTGAATTACATTTAGGTAGTTCTCAATGGGGCTACTACCAAATCCTTTAAGCTCACCAGCCTCTTACCTACATTAAATTAATGAGGCATCTCAGACATTCATTCTTCACCGGCAGCTCTAGACTCTCCAGTTGGACACCTACAATTTACTAAATTACAAACAGTGACCTGGGGAGACATCTGTTTTTTATATACAATATTGCATTATAATCTAAACAAAAAGAATATTTGGGAGATTAAGATGATAAGATATATGTTGAATTACATTCTCTGGGGTTAATAGGGGCCGGTCTGTGATTCTGTGATCTCTTTTCTCATACAAGTTCCTATTTTCCCATCAGGAAGCAAAGGCCTCCACAGATCAACATTATGAAATACAAAACTTATGAACAATCCAATACTAAGAGGTCTCTATTATGCCATGATACTCACTACCGCCATACAATACTTTTATTAAGCCTCAAATACATTAAGCTTGATTATAATCAAATTTTTTATAATACCACCTTCTTACTAATGCTCATAACACTTGGATCCCAGGGATGTACTTATAATGTGATGGCCAGGTGTATTTTCCATTAAATGCCTCTGTTGGAGTTTCTATAGTGCTTTTTCTCATATATTTCAAGTTAAATGCTCCTCTATTTTTATGTTTGCTTCACAATAGCCAGTCCCTTTTCAATGATTAATTTTCTATTCAAAAACAATTTGTTTCTTTTTCCTTTGTCCTGCCATGGTTTTAGAACAACGTCTTTCCTTTTCCCTCGTCCACTGCAGAAACCTCCCCTCCTCCACCTCTCCCCCCCCCACTACCTTCTGGACTCCAACTTCTTTTTAGTGACATATAGTCCAAAATATTTAGGTGCTCCCCGCCCCCCAGCAGGAGGCTACTCAATTAACAAAAACAAAGCCCTGAATGATCAAGGCTAGAACTGAGCCAAGAAGTAGTGTGGCCATTTATATTATATGACCTCAGCAGTCTCTTGATTGAATTGCAACCCAGCATTAAATCAAACACTATGTGTTGTGTGTGTGATTTTATAAATGCTGGGTGTGTGGGGTGGAATCAGAGAGGTGAGAGGGGTGGCAAAGAGATTATAAATACTCTCAGAAAAAAAAGATCGCAATTCAGAATGTATTTGGTTTGTTTTTTCCCCTCTTTTTCTTTTTTAACATGCTCTTTACTTTGTTTTGGAACTAAGATACACTTTGTGAAATGCTCTGAACTAGTCTTCCACGGCATGTTTAAACAACAGAAATAATGGAAGCGTAATTGATTGCAGCTGGGAACTGTCACCCTATCAGTAAGCAGCACCTAACTGGCAAATACTGCAAGCTTGTTACAGATTCCTTTATGAATCGGGTACTGTAAGAAGACTGGGCATTCTTTATACCATACACTCAAATCAAAATCTTCACTGATTTATTTCTCAAATTTTACTAGACTAGCAACAGTGAGTGGTGAGTCCGTTGGCCTCTCTCCAGTGTGTATGGGCAGAGAAGGTAGTAGGGTCCTTGTTTTCATAAAGCTAAACTCATAACAGGTTTATAAACATACTATATCTTTCAGTCATGGAGGAGATATTCAGTAAAAACAATCTTCTCAGTACATGAACGTTCACAGGAGAAAGGAGGAGAAGTAAAAATATTCAGAAACCCATTTTTTGTGAATCCAATTACTATAAATTTATCCATACATATCATATTCTAATCAAGAACTACCAAGATTCAATTCTTATCTAGAAGCAGGCTTTTAAAGCACTCTTTCAGTTGATTTACTTCACTCAGACTTTCCCCAAAAAGGAGCAAAGAAAAAAAAGAAAGAAAAAAAAGAGGAAAAGAAAAATAAAGAAAGGAAAACTAATAACTTCACATTAACTTACTAAGAGAAAAGCTACAGTAAGTCCCTTTTCCTATTTTCTTATATTTGTGTAGCTGTTAGACATTTTGCAAAGGAGGGGAGTACCAGCCAGCCTTTCACAACAAAAGACCCACTGTCACTGAGCCAGTCCCAGACATGGTGGAAAGCAGCCCACAGGAAAAGGCCTGGCTCCAATGTTAGGCCCCGGCCGAGTACAGTCACTATATTCACTCAAATTGGCAACAGGTCTCAGTGTTCCTGGCTTTGAGCTGTGAACAAGGGTCGGGATTGAATAACCAATTATACAACCACTGACTGAGTTTATCCAAGGTTTGCAAACTGCTATAATAGCCCAGTATTCAACCAACTGTTTTATCCTTTTCCAGATATAGTGTCATATCTCCCCTTGTGCTCCATTTACATGTCACTTTATTACATACGTCCATTAAAAAGGTTAATACAGTGTCACACTCGATGCCTACATGTTGCCTTGCAGGAGTTCTGCTTCTCTCCGGGGCACCTTCATATAGACACCTTTCTCTGTCTTTCACTTTCTCTCTGCAAGTTAAACCAAGTTTCTGTCAAGACTACGGAACAGTGGATGAAAGAACAGTAGCCAAATGTCAACAGTTTCAAAAATACGCCTTATACTAATGGGCTGTTTGAACCCACCTTGGTATATTAAAAATGTGAAAATCCTGAAGTTTGGCAGTTCAGACTAAGCACCCAAATGGAAGGGGGTACATACAAATTTATTCAAACGTGTGCCTCCCACTTTGCCAAAATGGATGTCTCAAAGTTCAAGAATATTTGCATGCCTGCCTTTAATACGAAGTGGTTATGATGGAAATTTTAAAAAAGTAGAAGTAGAATTTCAAGTACTTTTCTGAAATCTCTACAAACCTGAAATTCCTGAACGAGTACCTCCCAACTCAATAAACAGAATAAGGGGAAATGGTAGAAATATCAGGTAGTTATGAAGGAGTTGTATTTTTTTTTGATGCCTTGATTTCTGGCCTTTTATTTATCCCATGGTAGTATTAACTGTGTTTTACACAGTGTAAGCTTATTTTCTCCACTGAGGCTTTTTATCTTTAAAATCAATAATACACATCCCTTCTAGAGATCTAAGCGATATGCATTAGAATATATAAAAATCACATCAACATTTAATAAAAAAGCTGGCTAGAAATAAGAAGGACTGATATTATGCAAAATCATCTACATCTTTAAATATTTGGAGGTATTTCTTTGTGTATAATTAAAATAAGAGGAAAAGTATCCTTTAAACCCATAATAAAAATTTTTATATAGCCACATATTAAAATAATAATAGCTAAACAACAGTAATACTAACAACTACTAATGGAGAGTTTAAGCAGTGTTAACTTTTAAGTGTTTTATATATATTTCTGTTTAACTCTTGTGAAATCCTATGTGTAGTTGTTAAGAGGAGGTACTTTTTTGTGGCCAGAGTCTTCCTCCTTCATTTACAAGCTAGACATCTTGTAAAATTACTTAACTTCCTGTGCCCCAGGGATGAGTATATACCTTATATGCCTATCATCTAGGGCTACTGAAGGCATTAAGTGACTTTCTCAAAGTAAAGTGTCTCAGTACAATATTTTTAGGTGTTTGTCATCATTGCTCTTCTCCACATCTCCATCTTTATGAGTAATGTACTGCTCAAATAACCACATCTCAAGCAGCTCAGTGAGTGACAGAGCTCATAATAACCTTGTGCTTCTTCAAGTAAATCATTATCTTCAAGAATTCTACATGTTCGAATGGCTTATTAACATCACCGTCTTCACATATTGAACATCTATGTTTAGTTATTTGTAAAGTGAAAGTAACAGAAAGACTATTCAAATAAAGAAGTCCAATCTTTCTTCTGCAACTCAACACTGTTGGGTTCCTACTTTCTTGACCCTCACCTGCAACTAGGAATAATCAATTTGCCAACCAGTGGCAGTGTGGATAGGAGGAAAAGAATCTATTCTGAAAAACAAAGCAGTAAATGGTACCTATAAAAACTCTACAGTCCTTTCATTGTTACGAGGATGTTCACCAAGTTGTAACTTGTTGCTAATCTTTTTAAAAAGGGGGACTAAAACGTGGAGTTTGTACATTATGGCAGGTTTTGGAGATACAAAGACACCAGCCATGAAAGTCACTGTGAAACCTAATTATGAATATAAAACATGAAAATATTAATAAGAACCAATACATTCGCAGGTAGCTGAACAAATCTGCCTCATCACTTTATTACCAAAGGTAATACAGAAGGAGAAGAAACTTGGGAGTCAATACTAGGCACGAATGTTGGCTCTGTTCTTTATTAACAAATGGTCTTACGCAAGCTATTTAACCAGTTTCAGTTTGCTCACTTTTAAAAGTGAAATTATGATGCCTGTTTGCCTTATAGGAAGAAAGTGAGAAAGAGAAAGAAAGAGAGACAGAGAATGACTGTTACAGTGTCCAACACACGTTAAGTGTTTCACAGAGCACAGCTGCTATCAGCACCTTTGTCATCTTCATCAACATCATGTTCCCCTTCTACTGCCATTGTGAATATGCCAGCAAGCAGAGCAATTTCATCGTTCAGCAGTATTCTAGAACTAGTGACCCCAAGAAGTCATTTGTGTGTTTAAATATCTATTTTCTCGGCAAACTGATACTTTGATCTGGGTCCTGTAACTGACAATGGCAGGGAAAAGGGCAAAAAGAAAAAAAAAAGAAAGAAAGAAAAAAAGAAACTTTACTCTTAAATAATTTATAAATTATTTATAATACATAATTATAAATGGAATTAGCCAGAATATTTACCAAATGTATTTCATTCAAATTGTTGGGATAATATGAAAGGCTGGCATTGAAAAATAACATTTATATTTTTTCCTTTTTTTCTCTGATTTTTTTTTAAAGATTTTATTTATTTATTTGACAGACAGCGATCACAAGTAGGCAGAGGCAGGCAGAGAGAGAGGGGAAAGCAGGGTCCCTGCTGAGCAGAGAGCCTGATGTGAGGCTTGATCCCAGGACCCTGGGCATGACCTGAGCCGAAGGTAGAGGCTTTAACCCACTGAGCCATCTAGACGCCCTTCTCTGAATTTTTCTAATCACATAAAATTATTAATATTTTGATTATTATTAGAATTATACTCTGATAGCATCAGCATAGCAAAAAGATAAAGTAAAGGCAGGTGAGAAATTCTTCACATTCTATCACCCTGAGGAAAAGATGCAATTCTGCATTGAGGAGTCCTCTGTCCTTACACTGAGACTTGTTCTTCAGATCATTTTCCCTGAAGAAATAATAATAATAACAATAATAATGATGATAATGATGTCAGAATATTATACCAGCTAACTAGAGAAATGTGAAGAAAATAATATTATATATCTACATAGCTATACATTTAACTTAAAGAAATTTTTCTGGGACACATCTTTAATCTGAATCTATGACTTTATAGGAAGATTTTCCCTGGTGGGATGCTCTCTTAGAATATGCAAAATTCAGCTACCTATCTCCTTTTGTGTGTATGCAAAGTAGAATTTTCCTTATAACAGCTTCTGCATTTGTAATGGCTGTGAAAAACCTATATTGCTTATCAAATGAGAAAAATTACAAGACCAAAGAGATAACTTTGTAATCCCCATTCAATTAAACAAATGCTCTAAATATGAGGAATATTGTACAGTTTGGAGCCACATTAGGCATTGTCTCTCTTCCCTATTTTGATTGTAATAATAATAGTGAAATCATTCATATTTATTGACTCTTTACCATGTATCATGTGTAGTGCTGCGATTCATGCAATTATTCATTTAATTATCAAAACAACCTTCAGAAGTAGTACTATTACTATCATCTATTTTACAGAGGAAACTGAGATTTAGAAAGGCTAAGTAATTTCTTAAGGACACATGCCTAGTGAGGAAATAAGTCAGGATTCAAATTCCTATCTGCTGAATTTCAAAGTTTGCTTTCTTAATCAGTAACCATACTGACTCATCCAGCCTATGAACAGTAACGATAGGTGACATATTGCATATAGAACTGAGTACACATAATGCCATACAATTCTGAACTCCTGTTGGTGATGATTTCTGAGTTCTCAAGGGTATCCCTGATTACTTGTGCTTAAAATAAAATCCAAACCTCTTTCAAGGCCTACAGACAGGGTTATATGATCCTTGGCCTGCTGTTCATTTTTCTAGTCATGTACTAGCCATTGAGGCAATCATGCCATTTCTCCAACTGGTGAAGTTTATCCTTGTTTCTTGTGTTTCCACTTTGAGTTCTGTGTTCACTTTATTTCAGTCACTCTTCCCCCAAACTTCACATGACTGACACCGCTTATCCTGAATTCATATTTCACGTCTGCAGAAAGGCCTTCTTTGACGTACCATCCAAAGCAATATACCCCTACTATCACTTCCAGTCTATTTCTATCAAATTCCCTTTATTTTTTAAAGTGCTTATCTCTAATGGAAATAATCTTATCTATTCATTTATTATTTTTTCCCCTTCTTTCTCACTAAAATATAAGTTCAATGAGAACTGAAAACTTATCTATCTTGCTCACTATGTACTTCCATTTCCTATACTTAAGCTTGGCATAGATCAGATACATAAAAAATATTTGTTGAATGAATGAGTATATGAATTTCTGCCAGACTCCTAGAGATCCTCTTTGCTTTAAGATGGCTCAAGGTTATGTATGACTTGGAAGTCATTCCTGTTGTGTGGGAGAACCATTCTTCAAGTTATCCATAACTGGAGTTTAAAATGAAACATTTTCATTATCCAATTTACTGTGATGATATAGGCAAGGCTATACTTGTTATCTCTGATTAAATATACCACAAAAGTAATCAGAACAGCATAGGTTATGGGGAACTAATAGCCATATGATTTTCTCATCTTGTGAATCATTTGAGACTTACCTTTTTCTAATTTTGAATGGATTTTGGCTTTTTCTGGACACATCAATTATGTCAGAAAGACAACCAATGATTATAATATCTGCCTCTGGTCCCAAGTTTCTGTATGCACACACACACAAATACACACATAATTTCTCATCTACAAGTATATGTTTTCTGAAGGACCTATAAAACTGTGACAAGCATTTGTGTGAATACAGCAAAAAAATACCCTTCATTCTTTTACTTTGGAGTTACATTACACAAATAATTCATCTAAATTCAACTACGTTTATTTAAAATAGGAATGAAAAGAAAAATAAGTCAAATGTTAACAATTTAGTTAGGGCAGATGATTCCATTTGTCACTGCCCTCAATAAGCTGCACTAAGTTGACACACATAATTTGAGCCTGCTTGCTGTTCCCTCTGTTGGTGTCTGTTTGCTCTTCCCAGTTTGAGCATCTCACTCTGCCAAAAGAGGATTTCATGTTTAAAGACACATACATTTCATTCAATGAGAAACTCAAGTCAACAACTTCATTTAAGACTCAACCAAAGAAACAGAAGTATGTTGCAATACTTTGGTGGACTGACCAAATGACAATGGTATCATAGTCTCCAATATGGCAAATCCCTGAGTATTTTGAAATGTAATTCTAACTATCCTTCCCCCTGACTTTAGAATCTAACGCTAGTTTAAATGTTAAATACAGTCTACTGTATTGATTTAAAAGATCAATTAAACACTGAATCTATAGTTTACTATGTGCATATAGGCAAGAATAAGTTCTGTATCTCTGTGATTATATTTTCTTAAAAAAATGGGTCATAATATCCCAGTCTTTACAATCTCTTTAAAAATTAACATGAGTTAAGAATTGAGAATAGAAATTCCTATTGTTTGTTAAATAACATACATAACAAATATTTATTCTATGTTATTCTATGCCCATAGTGTGTCAATCACTATGCTATGCACTGTGGTTACAAAGATGAAAGCTATATTCCCTGACCTAAAAACACAAGTTAGACTCATAATTACCAGTGTATCAGCAACTCTGACAGAAGTGTGTTCGGATGCTAGGAAACACACAACAAAGCTGTTTAACTCAGAGAAAGAAGGATTTTAATGTAAGAAGTCGTTCAAAGGAAAACTAGGTTAACTAAGCCAGGTTCTGAGAGCTAGGAGTTTTCCACATGAATGAAGAGAACAGTATCACCGAAGCAGGGGAAGTAATATGGGGAAGGGCACAATAACAAAAGAGAATCTAGCAAGTTGAAGAAATTCAAAGATATTATATATATCCAGGGCATATGGATATTGAAAGTAGAGGGAACTAAAACTAGAAAGGTAAAGAGAGATCACATCATAAAAGACCTTGAATACCAAAATAAGGAGATAGTAAGGCTTTGAAGGAATTGAAGCAGGAATTGACATCATCAGATCCCTAAGTCCCTCTCCTTTAGCAGGAAGGGCTAGGGGAGCCAAATTGTATGCTATGTTTTTGTGCAGTGACCT
The DNA here is from genome assembly GCA_003697995.1 of Taxidea taxus jeffersonii. NCBI lineage: Eukaryota > Metazoa > Chordata > Mammalia > Carnivora > Mustelidae > Taxidea > Taxidea taxus. The sequence goes on along the minus strand of RCUC01139024.1, from coordinate 10,964 downwards.
TGTGTTGTAATTCTGCTGCTCAGAGGTGTAGATGACTGAAGGGAATGAAAGAGAGAGATGAAAAGTTTCATGTCTTCTCCTTAACAGACTGGTGAGGCTCACGGCAAAAAACCCCACGTGTCTAAATGGTTTCTAAATGGTTTATGAAAGTAAAAAGGGTCTGAATTGGTGTCTGAAATTAGGCCATGGAGGGTAGAACCCACTCTCCCCCTCCAACACACACAAATGAGAGCAAAATATCTCAGATGAAAATGGTCAGAGGAGAGTACAATCTAAGTGCATGCAAGAAATAGAAGATTATTAAGTCATTTTACCAGATAGAAAAATAACTGTACTAGAGAAATTATTCTAAGTTTATGACCAATGTGTGGCCTTATTGCTTCCAGTATAAGATAATTTCACAGTAAAACTTTTCCATAGTGAATTACAATGTTTAACTCTTGTGCCTCTAAATACAAAAGTGGCAGTTTTCATAAATAATCACATAACAATATTCTCACTTTATAGAGGTCTTAACAAATATTATTTTAAGAAGTGCTGAATTTTTCCTCATGATACTTTAACCACAAGAGCAAGTTCATGAGCAATCATTGCAAGAAGGAGGGATTATACTTATTACAAAATCATCTGAATCCAATAAAATCATTTAACTTTCTCTGAATGGTCTCAGACTCCTCTAAAAGTTGTGAGACTCACTAGTGTGGGCCAACAAGAACTTTCACATGACAAAAATAAATGCAGCAAAATAATTTTAATAAATATTAGTACATAAAATTCAAAAATAATTAACCATGCTTAGTTTGGTATTTTTAAAATTCATGGAATATTATGAAGATATCTGTGACTTTAATAGGCATACCTATAAAAAATAGGCATACTTATAATACAGTCATATCCTTTGCGAGAACTGTTTCTAGTCCATATGATGAAGAAAAATTTGACACAAAATGAATTTTGAGTAAAAAACACTGACTTAAAGTTAATTGCATGAGAAATTCTTGTTATTTTAATTTTCTGGCAAGTTTTTTTGATCTCAAGCATCTAGCTTTGGGAAATTTCCCACAAGTATTTTTTTAATCTATGATGTTATACACAGGCATGTACATAAATATAAATATATGCATACATAAGTATATATGTGCATATATAATGATAAATAACCTAATAACCCAGTATGTTATGTATTAATTAGATAAAAGTTCTGTTTTTGAGCATGAAGGTGAGTGTATGTGTATATGTGAGTTTGAAGGATAATATTGAATACTGACCATTAATAGCTGTCATGATGATCCCAGAAATTCTCCCCAAATCAATGTTTGTTTATAGTCTCTTGACAAAAATTTTAAAGTTTTTGTCTTTAATGAAGATTTTTTTTTAAAGATTTTATTTATTTATTTGACAGACAAAGATCACAAGTAGGCAGAGAGGCAGGCAGAGAGAGAGGAGAAAGCAGGCCCCATGCAGAGCAAAGAGCCCGATGCGGGGCTTGATCCCAGGACCCTGGGATCATGACCTGAGCCGAAGGCAGAGGCTTTAACCCACTGAGCCACTCAGGAGCCCCTTTAATGGAGATTGACATGATCATATTAGGATCACCTGCAAAATTTGGATACTGTAATATTTTATATACTAAATGGAGGTAATACATCTAATAAATTACATAATTTAATTCAAAGCAGCTTAATCCCTAACTACTTTGTGTCAGCAGAAATAGCAGCCATTTTCCTTAATTTTGAGACAATTTTGAGTTTTCCTACTAAAAAACAAATAAGATTTCATGTCATTAAAGAGAAAAAAGAAAACAGGAAAGTCAAAAGAGTAAACTCAACACTTTGTTAGGTATTTTGTATTTTTTCATAGTAAGATTAAATTCCAGCTTTCCAGGATCTTACAGTATAGCTAGAGAGATTTTTTTTTTAATTGATATGCATAAAGCAAAGGAAAAAAAAAAAAGAAAGTACTAACCAGGGGGTCTTGATCATGAGTGTGATGAGAAATAAAGAAGAAAGAAATATGTCAGGGCTAAAATTAGCCCAATGCTCTTGAATAGGGCAGTATTTATTTTAAATCAGCAAAGAAAATTAGAACAAGAACATAAAACAGGAGAGAGTGAGAAAGCGCCTACATTATGTAGAAAAGTTCTATTGGTATAGATAGTACTAAGTTCTATTGGTACAGATGGTATAGTTCTATTGGTATAATAGTGGTACATAGCCATTGAATAATGATTCAACTTGATTTGACTTGATTCAACTCTTATTTTGGAGGCCTTGGGAAATTGGTAATACTGAGTGCATTGTGGACAACATATAGCCATAGGAATATTTTAAATATGACTGCAAAATATAAAGAGTGGTATGAACACCTGAGAGGGGCACAATAAGGTAGTGTTCTTGTAGGGAATAAGAATTATCACAAGAGAGGGGCGCCTGGGTGGCTCAGTGGGTTAAAGCCTCTGCTTTCGGCTCGGGCCATGATCCCAGGGTCCTGGGATCGAGCCCCGTGTTGGGATCTCTGCACAACGGGGAGACTGCTTCCCCCCCCTCTGCCTGCCTCTCTGCCTACTTGTGATCTCTGTCAAATGAATAAAATATTTAAAAAAAAAAAAGAATTATCACAGGGGAAATAAGGTAGAGGCTCGGCTCTAGACCCGGGAAGATCAGACCTGCAGACCTGGGGCTGGGTGTGCACAAAGTGAAGAAGAAATTCCTGAAAGGGAGAGATGGGTCAGGGAAGAATGGTGGTATTGCTACTCATGAAACAGAAGAGTTCTTTTTGCAAAAAAAATTGTTAACCACTTGTATTCCATTTACTGGTTTTGGCAGCCATGTTCCCCTAAGGATTCTTTTGCTTCACCCCAGAATGTTAAATGTTCTCTGAAGGCTGAGATGACAGTACCCATAGTTTGGGTAGAGTGGAAGGCACCAAATATAAGAATAAGAAGTAGCTCAATTTTTCTGCATTTCTTTTCTTTTGTGCTTTTAATGGAAAGCACTGTTGTTACTATGGAGGATTTTCTTTCTTTCTTTTCCTTCCTTCCTTCTTCCCTTCCTTCCTTCCTTCTCTCTCATCTTCGTCTTTGGCCAACTAACCATGAGCCTAAAAGCTGCCTCCTTTCTAATCTATGTGTTATGATAATGCTAACAGATGACAGTTATATAGATAACAGCAGAAAGCACGAAGTAAAGAAAACATGTATGCACATGGTTTGATTGTGAAAAACAGCCATGACTGCCTTCTTCTAAAAGAAAAGAGAAAACAAAGCATAGTTTAATTTCATTACCACTACCACTCCTGTATTTAAAGTAATTCAAAAATTACTTTGAAGAGATGAAAAGTAAAAGAAGGAAGTTGGTTTCAGGTAGACTATTAATAAATGAAAAAATATATCAGCCAAAGAAAATTAAACACTTAGAGTAAAACTTTAAAACTATTTGAATATATTTTTTCTTCTCTTCTTCTTCCCTCCCTCCTTTTCCCCTCCCCTCCCCTCTTCTCTCTTTCCTCTCATATTTTTTTTTCCTGTCCTACTCTTTAAAACACAATCAGTCTTTCTTTGGAGAGTATGCTTTTTCTTTATTCCTAAATCAACACAGTTAGGAGAATTTTAAAAACTGGAGCTAAATTAAAGGCCAAATCCAGACACTACTTTTATTTAGGCTAAGTTAAACTGAAACAATGAGTCATGATGATAGTTAAACTGACAGAAAATAATAACTTTTTAAGGTTAGAGAAACTAAAGTCCACTTACACTAACAGGACTGGGATTCAATGGTGAGACAGAATGTGTGTGTGTGTGTGTGTGTGTGTGTGTGTGTGTGTGTGTGTTTACAAAGAAGATGTTTCCACAACATTACATCTAACACATTTGAAGTAGGCAACAAACATGAAATGTCAACTTCATTCTAACCTCCATGGGCATATCCTGAGGTATTCCAGGATACCTTCAGTTTTCAACATTAAGGAAAGGTTTAGAGTGGACAACAGAAGTATAGACCTAAAAGTTTAGACATATGTATGCTTTTTAAAAAATAGCTTGGAATCACATTCTTCTATATAAGCTTAGATCTTGTGTCAATCTTCAGCTAGGTAAACATAAGGACTGGTGGGGTTTCCTGCTTTCTCCAAGCATGAAAGTAGATGGCGTTCATGCTTTCTCCAAGAATTTGGTTGTAAAACACTTAATTCTCTAATGATTAAAAAAAACCTTTAGGATCAAAACATTATGGACCAAAATCATAGAGATATATATGTAAAAGCAGAATGGCTCCTTGGGTCCTTAAGAATTTAATATAACCTGTTTGAAGGTATTAACATATCTAAAAACAGTGTCAGTCAGAGAGGAATTCTAGGCATCCAAAATAAGGAGAGAGAGAAGGGAAGGAGGACTGAGATGAGATGGATAGAGAAAGGATCAGAAAAGTAGACTCAGCCAAAATAACCAAGGGCCTGGACACACTGGCAAAGTTATCTCCCAGGTGGAGATGGATGCTGGATGTTACAGCCAACATAAGACAGTCCCACCCTTATTGTTGTAGGTGTCTTCGCTATAAATATCTAATTCAGGCAACTCCCTCATTCTAATAACATCCTTACCAACATCTTTTTTTAAAAAAGATTTATTTATTTATTTAGAGCATGTTCGTGTGAGTAGGGGGAAGGGGAGAGGGAGAGAGAGACTCTCCAGTAGACTCTCCACAGAGCAAGGAGCTCCATGTGGGATCCAGTACCACCAGCCTGAGATCACAACCTGAGCTGAAACTAAGGGTCAGACACCCAACTGACTAAGCCACCCAGGCACTCCCTTGCCAATATCTTTAAGACAATTATTTGGATTTTCATATGAATCTACTTACAGGAAGAGAAAAAGGTTGTTTTGTCATAAGGATTTTCAGTACTCTGAACTGAGTAGTAGTTATTCTTTACTTTAAAACTACACATTTAAGATTTGGTTAAACAAATTAATCTCTTAATAGTGGAGTTATTGGATCATATGGTATTTCTATTTTTAATTTTCTGAGAAAACTCTATACCCTTTTCCACACTGGCTGTACCAATTTATGCCACCAAAAACAGTGCACAGGGGTTCCTTTTTCTCTGCATCCTTGCTAACACTCGTTACTTCTTGTATTTTTGATTTTAGTATTTTGACAGGTGTAACGTGATATTTCAATGTGGTTTTAATATTTACCTGAAGAAAATGAAAATAATAATTCAAAAAGATATAGGCACTCCTATGTTTATTGAAGCCTTATTTACAATATCTGAGATATGGAAGCAAACTGTGTTCATCAATAGATGGGATATGAACACACAGATATTATGCAGCCATTAAAAAGAATGAGATCTTGCCATTTGCAACAACATGGGGGGTTGTTGGGGTATTATGTTAGATGAAATAAATCAGACTGAAGAAGACAAATACCATATGATTTCATTCGCATGTGGAATCTTAAAAACAAAACAAATGAACAAACCAAGAAAAAGCAGAATCAGACCTATAAAAATAGAGAACAAACTTCAGGTTGACAGAGGTGAGGAGGTGGGCAGATGGGCAAAATGGGTGAAAGGGAGTAGGAGATACAGGCTTTCAGTTATGGAATACTAAGTCACGAGAATAAAAGACACAGTAGAGGGACTGCCATCAATGATATTATATAGCATTGTATGGTGACAGATTGTAGCTACACTTGTGGTGAGAAGAGCATAACCTACAGAGATGGAGAATCACTGTGTTGTCTACTTGAAACTAACATAACATTGTATGTCAACTATACTCCAAAAATTAATTAATTAATCTCTTGAGCTTAGATGAAGTGAATCTCCCGGCAGAAAGATCTGCTCTCAGGGCCCTGGTAAAATCACATATACAAGGCTGTGAGCTCTCTGATCATCAAGTTAATGAATGTTCTTCCCTAAGGTGCCTCGAAAACCTTTCTTATGAAGAAAAGCACAGCGTCATCCCTGTCAGTTCTCAGTTCAAAAGTCACTTCCTTAGCAGACCTTTTCGGGTCATTATATCTAAATTAGCTCATCATAGTCACTGTTTATGATACAGATTTATTTTCTTCGTAGCGCATATTATCTTAAATGGTCTTGTCTGTCTACCTCTACTAGAATACAAATTCTGTGAGAGCCTACCTTGCCGATCAACGTGTCTCCAGCCCCTAAAATAAAGTGTGCATCATAGAAAATAACTTATAATGTTAGTTTAATGCTAAATAAATGAAAGACAGAGGAAGTATGCCTAGTTTCTGGAAGTATAAGAAGCAGCAATTTGATGAGATGAAAACCTTAGTTGTGGTACAATCCTAAAAGATGTACCAATTTGAGAAGAGAAGGGAATAATTAAATGACATTTTGGACTATATGGAATTAAGCAAAAATGTAAAAATAGTTTTAGCTTATCACTATTTTATTTAGAGATATAGAAAACGGGACCAAATGCTGAGCAATTGAGTTGAAAGAGAAGTTCACTTTCTTTAGCCAAACATGAGTTTAATATGAAAACTACTCTTCTGTCTTTGTTTTTGTCCTTATTCTAGCAAACAAGTAACAAAACAGCAGTAACACTGCAAGCAGAGATGCAGAAGAGAGGGCATTAGTCCACAGATTAAAATCTGTATTGAAAATCTAAGTTGTACCTAGAAATTTTCATTTTGGGTTTTTTTTTTTTCATTTTGTTTTTTAAATTTTTTTATTTTATTTTATTTTTTTCTTAATTTCACAGTAAATTTATCCCAATTTTATAAAAAAACAAAGTTACATATTTTGTTAATGTTTTGGTGGCATGGGACTGACAGTCTCCAAAAAGGCCATTAAAATTCATTTCTTCGGGACGCCTGGGTGGCTCAGTTGGTTAAGCAGCTGCCTTCAGCTCAGGTCATGATCCCAGCGTCTTGGGATCGAGTCCCACATCGGGCTCCTTGCTCAGCAGGGAGCCTGCTTCTCCCTCTGCCTCTGCCTGCCACTCTGTCTGCCTGAGCTCACTCTCTCTGACAAATAAATAAAATCTTAAAAAAAAATTTTTTTTTAAATAAAAAAATTCATTTCTTCAACATTCAGCATATACATAGAGAACCTATCATGTACTAGACATTGGACAAGCATCTGGAAACCCAGGAATGAACAAATTGGGCACACTCACTGCTTTCATGGAATTTATAACCCAGAGGATTTCTGTAAGAAATAACTAATCTTCCATGACCCAGTTGTTTTAGTCTTCTTAACAGCCTAACTCAGAATTTAATTGCTAAATGGTTAACACCTGAGATTTCTGAATAAATTTTTGAAATAATCTAACAAAACAAAGAGACAAGGAATAATGGAAAAGAGCACAGGCTTGAGGATGGGAGACTGGTTCCTGCCCTGGCTCTTTTACCAGTCATTGGATAGCTTTGGGCAAACTCTATATCCCCATAGGCCTCTCCCTGGAGATGAAAAACTGGATGACAGAGCTGCTAAAGTTCCATCCAGACCTGTGGGTGGCTCTCTGATTTATTCGGTTAACACATTACATATTTACATATGAACAGAAATAAAATGGGAACATGAAGCAAGAAATGGTCTTGTATGAGCACAAAGACTTCTCTTGATCCCTTGATTTTGAAGGAGTAGCGCAATGCTTCCTTCAGGACATTAAAAATTTGTCATCCATTTAATCAAAGCTTGACATTTCTTCTTTGGGAAAGATCACAACAATGAACAACTGTTTCTGATACACACTTTTAAAAACGTTTATAGCAGGGACGCCTGGGTGGCTCGGTTGGTTGAGCGGCTGCCTTCGGCTCAGGTCATGATCCCAGAGTCCTGGGATCGAGTCCCACATCGGGCTCCTTGCTCAGCAGGGAGCCTGCTTCTCCCTCTGCCTCTGCCTGCCACTCTGTCTGCCTGTGCTCGCTCTCTCTCTAACTAATAAATAAATAAAATCTTAAAAAAAAAAAAACGTTTATAGCAAATTACATAAAGCAAATTCTATGAGTTCTATGAGGTGGTTGTTTTCCAACCTGAGAGCTTTTAAAGAACTTAGACATTTGGATGGCCATAGAATTCACCATGTTTCAAAATTTAAAATTAGTCTGTAGAAGCTGTAAATCAAAATCTACTTTCTTCAAAACCCGATTTTTCCATTTCCATCAGTTTGTTATTATAGGATTAGTATCACTACTGAACTGGTGTCATCTGTATTTAAACTAAACACTGAATTATTTGTGGTAAAAAAAAACAAGGGATGGATATTGCAAAGTTAAATAAAAACATTTCAGTGAAGAGTCTAAATCATTACAAATAGTAAATCAAATAGTAATTTTGATGTTTATTTCCAAAGATTATTTATTTTTTATCTAATAATCTTACTTTCTTAAGAAAGAATTATATAAACAAAAAATATAGCTGAACAACTTTTTTTTGTTTTCTTTTCGTCAATTCCAAATTCACTAATTAGAAACCTATGAATAGGGGCGCCTGGGTGGCTCAGTGGGTTAAAGCCTCTGCCTTCGGCTCAGGTCATGATCTCACGGTCCTGGGATTGAGCCCCACATCGAGCTCTCTGCTCAGCGGGGAACCTGCTTTCTCCTCTCTCTCTGCCTGCCTCTCTGCCTACTTGTGATCTTTGTCTGTCAAAAAATAAATAAATAACATATTAAAAAAAAAAAGAAACCTATGAATAAATCACTTATGCAGATAATAATATTTTTTAATGCTACCCATTTTTAAAAAGTGTTCCTAAAACTTTGACATGATTTACAGTTGGAAAAAAACCAACAACATTAGAATGCACAGGGAATGCTTTTTGGGTAAACAATGATACAAATCCTTAAGTCCATCTAAATCTACTAACTAGTCTTTCCAAAATTAAAAAAGAATAGAAGAAATACAGCTTTTTTCATGGTGTTGTTAAATTAAAAAAAAAAAAAATTCTCCCATTTTTGTTGGCATTTTCTTTTCTTGTTTGGGCCAGAATTACAAACAGGAAAGCAGACTATGAGGAAATTTTAAATAGTGGGAAAAACACATTATTTAAGCTCCTTTGAATTTAAAATAAGAACAATTTTTCCAGTTATCAATTCAGTGCTTTTTATTTTAAAAAGAATCATTAAACCATTCTTTCACTGTTGCTTACCTAATTCTTTTTCCAAGAATAATGAAGTCTTAATATAATAGACTACATGTCTTAAGAAATCATTGGTTTATCCCACAACAGCTGGCATTTCAATCATACCAGAAAGACATCCTTCCACTTAGAATATTGAAAAAAATAGACTCTACACTCTCTGTAACAGGTTTTAGGCAATAAGTTCAGGCTAATGTTGTTTAAATTATCAAAAGTCCTTATTTTAAACACACATATTCTTTTTAGTGATTATAATTATGACTTAGATGTTAACTAGCAACTAAGGAATTCTCAGGAATTTCTGGGAAAATGACATGAATGGAATTAGTACTATTTTGCAAATATCTAATTTATTTCAATTCAGTAAATATTTAGAAAACATCTATTTTTTTCAGGTGGCAGAAACCTAGAAATCATAGTGCTCTTGTGGGAGATCGATGCTCCTGTTATAGCAATCAGGAATTATTTTCCTAGAAGAAATTCTAATAGAGTAGGTATGCAACTCTAACCCCAAAGAATGACAAATCCACAAACCAAATACATTTTTAAGGTAAGTAACTTCTACTGTTTTCAAATTCTTATTAATATTTGTCTGCATCATTCTTTACTTTTCTTGTCATCAGGTAAGCCATGACTAACATCAAAGGTTTAAGAAAAAAAATTATAAAATTAAGAAAAACAAAATTAGAAAATCATTTCTGTTAACATTTTATCTTCTGTTTTTTTACAAATTAGTAAGATCATTCTTTTAGCTTTAATAGGAAAAGGCAGGGTTTACTGTAATCATAATTTGAGAACCACTAACGTTGCCCACATAGTTCCTGTCACGCAGACCAAAAAAAAGGTCAGAGGGGACTATTTCTCCCACGAGTACTTAACCAAAGTTATATAACTTCAGATAAATCACAGAACTTCTTTTGATCTCAGGAGCCAGAGTGGAGGGGTAGAGGATGTCCCAGACTGCATAAATTCTAAACACCTTGTCGTGGTAATTTGTAAAGATTAAATATTCATTCAAAATTAACTGTAGGTTTATCTCAGTAGGTGAATAAAGCAAGTACTTCTTATATGAAAGTAAATGCTACGGTAAAAGTACTTAAGACTTTCATCTATGGATTAGGAACAGATCTGACATTCTCAAGTTCCAGTGCTGTCTGAAGTATGAGCACATTTTAAGAAATGTGAAGAACTCTTGGCTTACTCTTTCCCCATTATCAACTCTTTTTGATTACTTTACAAAAGCAATTCAAACTCACTAATTACAAAATAGGATTCAAATTTGGTGATTATTGGAAGCTTAAAAGGAAGAAGTTTTTAAGAACTGAAAGTGTCCCGGGACGCCTGGGTGGCTCAGTTGGTTAAGCGGCTGCCTTCGGCTCAGGTCATGATCCCAGCGTCCTGGGATGGAGTCCCACATCAGGCTCCTTGCTTGGTGGGGAGCCTGCTTCTCCCTCTGCCTCTGCCTGCCACTCTGTCTGCCTGAGCTCACGCTTTCTCTCTCTCTCTCTCTCAAAAATAAATAAATAAAATATTAAAAAAAAAAAAAAGAACTGAAAGTGTCCCATGCCAGACTCAGTTGCTTTGTGAAACACTTACTTCTTGATTCAAGACTTTTTCAAATAAGTACTGAATAATGAACTAATTATTGGAGATCCTATGATGGATCATCATTCTCCTTTTGTCTAACTAATGTCCACTCAGTTTTTAGGAGTCAGCTTAAGCAGAGCCTCCTCCAGAAAGCCCTCTTTAGGATCTCAGTCTGATTTGGGTATCACTGTGCATGTTTGCATCCCAGGGCTATAGTCAAAGTATGTTTAAATAAACAAAAATCTAACGCATTAAACAAGGGGCA
>RCUC01139023.1:0-26017 GCA_003697995.1 Taxidea taxus jeffersonii | reverse complement strand
AGGCAGAGGGAGAAGCAGGCTCCCTGCCGAGCAAGGAGTCCGATGTGGGACTCGATCCCAGGACGCTGGGATCATGACCTGAGCCGAAGGCAGCCGCTTAACCAACTGAGCCACCCAGGCGTCCCTCCATGTAGTTTTTTATATGTTCTTCTGTGGTCTGCTCTGGGAGCTTTCAGGGTACCTGCCCCTTGTGGTGCAAATGAAAACCACCTATGCTTCTCTGGCCCCGGGGCCCTGGGCCCCTCGTTGACTTGTTTCATGTGTGTAGATCCAGGTCATGGGCCAAAGCTGTGTGCTCCGTAGAGTTTACAGGTCTTCCCTACCAATGGTTTGGTTCAACTGGCAGAGCTCATCAGAGGGAGGAAATGCCAGGCTGACCTCCTCTGATAGGTAAACCGAGGTACGGGCACTTTACTGACTTTGATAAATCTGGTGTCAGGACTTCAAGAGCAACATGTGCTCCTCAGTGTCCGACACTGTTGGATTCTGGGAGTCTGGGGCTCAGGCAGCCTTGTCTGTGACCCCCTGCCTCCCGCCAGCGGCATTTTCCCAGGGCAGAGCCCCATGGTGTGCCAGTTCCCGTCCTGTGACAGGCCAGAGAGTAGAGCTCCCTGGAGCCAGCTGCCAAGGTCATGAGCACAGGAGAGACTGATTACCACACCCTAGGCCAGTGCTCAAGGTGTCAACTCATCCAAAGCAGATGTGGGTTTTATCTGGAGGAAATTTCAAAATTGAGCGAGATTTCAAAATAGTTGTCTTATGGATGTTTCAAAATTAGAAGACCCAAACCACTCTCCTGTCATCCCATCCTGGCCTGGGCTAGGCGGGACTCTGCTTTGGCTCTTCACCCTCTCCTCATCGTCTTGCTACAGCTCCGTGGGATTGGGCTCCAGAGATGAAATCCTGGCTGGTCTTGGGAAGGAATCTTTGGCTCTGCAGAATAGCATGTCATGAGAAAGAGCCCAGGGCATACTGGTGTAGCATCCTTTGATGGTGGCTGGGACTGGCTTTGGAGCTGAGCTTTGGACACCTGTCCCTATGTGGCGGCCTGCTCTTGAAGAAGTCCCCTTCTCTGCAGGCTGCAGTGTCCCTGTTTGAACAATCGTGATGGTGGTGGCTTATCCCAGGAGGTTGCCACCAGTCCGTGGCTCCAGGCTGAAGTTCCTCACACAGCACTAGGCTCATTCTCTAGTTAGACTTTATGAAGCGTTGTTCCTTCTAGAATCCACCCGGCTGAGCTGGAGCAAACCCAGCTTCACCACGAAGCCTGCCTGCCTTGTCTATTCCAGCATACAGGACTTTTCCTTCCTTAGGGTTCCCACTGACCCATGCACTGGGCATACACCCTACCTTGTACTACAATCCGTGTGTGTGTGTGTGTGTGTGCGCGCGCGCGCACGTACGTGTGTTTTTCCCATCTAGACAGCTCACTAGGAGTAGATCCCAAATATTTCATTCTCTATATCTTTCCCATTTCTTGGCCAGGGTTTGTGGACATTTTTGGAGACCACACATGACACTTTAGCAGAATCACTGTGGCCTATGGAGTGAAATTTCCCTTGAGTTCTAACAGGTTTCCTAGGGACCGAGCATTAGGTGAATGTCAGCAATCTTTATTGTGTTCTGGTGATTGTACAGTCTTTTTCACCTGTGGACTGTCCTGCTGTCGTTGTCCTCTGTCCTGAGGTCCACTGGAATTAGTGGATAGGGATAAGGATGGGGGCTCTCAGGAGCCCACTGCCCAGATTCACATGGTGCTTATTAGTCTCAGTCTTTCCTGGGAACAAGATTGGGGTGGGCCCAGGAGGGATGGAGGCATCTTAGCCAATGTGATTTTAGCTGGCTGGCAGGGGCCATGTACGTGCGGATTAGGGAGACGTGGCGCCTTTTTTTCCATGCTGGAAATGCTGGAAACGAGCCCCAGGAGGCCACTGCCGGCCTCTTGTGTTGGGAGGGCAGGAGGAAGCATGCTCTGTAGATACTGTGAAGTCTGCAGGTTTCAGTCGGCCGGGATTTGTCGTCTGGCAAACAGTCAAGTATCTGCCATACCTGTCCGTGTCAGCTCCGGCCCCCATGGCCAAGCCGTGTGATGAAGTATCCAGTCAAGTTGTGGCAATGCCGAAGGTGTGGCAATCTTGGTTCTTACAAGGGGCCAGTGGGGAGCATTGCGACAGAGGCCCCGTGTGCCGGGCTTGCAGGATGTCCCAGGAGGGAGGTGGAGGGTGGAGGGCACCCTTGACAGTTGACATCTGTGTCAACAGCACCCAGTGACACACCGGGGGAGGACGAGCCTGCACTTGGCAGGTCAACAATGGGCTGATTGATGAAACGAACTTTTCCCTCAAAGGCCCCACCATTGCCAGGGGTGCCTGGGCTGACAGTGGTCTGCTTGCTGTTCCCTGGGGACCCCCGTGGCATGGAATAGAGCAGGGAACAGGGGTGGGCACTGGTCCCTGATGGGGTCACAACCTGTCCATGATCCTCTGGAAGTCTGCGATGGGGGGAGGGGTGGGCCGGTGGCCCCATGGCATGGAAGAACAAAGACCTGTCAGGCTGGGGGTGATGAATGCTGTCTGGGTGGGAGGGGCTGGGCCCTAGGTGGGTGATAGAGCCACAGCATCTCCCAGCTGGCATGACGAAGAGGAGCTTCATGAGGTGCTCTGGAGGTATGTTTGTCCTCTCACAAAATATAGCAGGGGTTGCAAGTGCTCCCCTGAGACCTTGGGAGCTCAGTTCAACATCAAGGGTAAAAATCTTGGCCCTTTGTCTTTTTCTTGTCCCACCCTTTCTGCTACATATACATGTGCGCACACGCGCACGTACACATTGCCTTGCCTGCTGAGGGTGCATGGATCAAGTCAGCTGGGAGCTCAGACTGCGGAGACCGTGCTGCTGGCAGTTTCTACAGATGTGGACACCGACACCAGGCAGGCCTCAGGCGATGGGACCATCTAGCTGCCTGTCAATAGGGACTGCCCCACCTACTTTTCTTCTCTGTTGTGTTCTCGGGTGAAGTGATCCCAAAAAGACTTCAGTCACTCAACAGGTCTCTCAACAGAGGCCGCTGCCTCTCTCACAGACTCCTCAAGTCCAGAAGTATTAGCTCATGTGGCTCTAAAGATTGGGGTGTGAATTCCCAGAGGGTCAGGGGAGAAAGGGTCTGTCCTTCAGAGCTGAGCTGAAGACTAGAATGGTCCTCCAAAACCCAAGTTTATTCATTCCAACTTATATTTAAAATCCTTCAATGGTAACTTCAAGTAGTTCCCAGGACAGAGACCAAAATGCTGATCAGAGTCTAGCCTCTACTCATCTTGATTCTTTAAGATGGTCCCATGCCTTGCCCTTGTTTTCTGCCCTCCAGCCATGCTGGCCTCTTACCACGATGTCCAATGTATGGTGGCCTTGTGGTGGGATAGAGTGTGGAGCCTCTTGGCTCTTCTGCAGGGAATGCCTTTCCTCTTACATCCCATCTCTGTCACCCTTTCCACCTGGTTAACTTCTGTCAATCCTTCAGTTCTTGGAACACTTATTCCTGTAGATCTTGTTTTTTACTTTTTTTTTTTTAATACATGGTAAACACATTGTTTTGATAGATCGTGAGAGGATTCTGTTGTCTGAAATGTCTGTAAGTTTGTTTCAGGTGTTTTTTCATGGTGTCTTAGTTCCTTACATGCCTGGTTATTTTTGACTTTGTGGTGATCATTAAATCAGAAAATTTATTTTAGGATCAGTTCTTTCAGAAGATTTTTGTTTGCTTCTGCTGGGCTGTGGTGGTCCTACCAGTTATTCAAATCTGAGAGTTCTTGAGCTCTCAGCTTATTTGAAAATGAGCCCCAGGCCCACAAGAGGGCCTGTTTATTTCTGGTCCATCCTCAATCTCAAAGTGACATCCTTTAGAGGCTCAGCTCACAGTATGTGGGGAGTGAAATTCCCCACCTTAGGTGGACTTAGGTTTTGACTTTGGTAGATTTCATCCTAGGAGGTCACCACGGCTACAGTTCAACTTGGCAAATGCTTCTTCTGGGTCAGAAAATGACCTCAGGGCAAAAGAAGCGTTGGATGCTTGTCTTGTCTTTCTGGGTCCTTGCCTTTTCGTAAAATTTGGCCTGGTAATTCTTCATTATCTTACTGGCTTTTTGATTCCTGTGAGAGGATTAGAAATAATTCCTTAAGGTTTTTAAGGTATCCACTGTGAAAGGCCAGTTCAAATTAACTCCTCTTAGGAGGACAGAAGTCTCCTGGTATAATCGTAATTTTCCCAAGGCAGCCTTCTCTGATTTTCAGCATAGATCTGAGTCCCCCCTTAAATCCTCTACTGGTACAATTAAGACCCTTCCCTCACCAGTTCTCACAATGGCTATTCTTATGAGTTTATTTAACTAACATCCTCAGTACTTAGAGCAGTGTCCAATAGGGTTGTGATGACCTCTGCTTTCTTCACTCGGTTTACCAGGTTTGTTTTTTGTGCAACTTTTTGACATTACTTTGAACATGCAAGTTGGTTATCCTTTACCTTGTATTTTGGACCCCTTGAGGACTAGTGTGACTCTAATATGCATGCAGTGATTGAGAACATCAGCTTTATTTTTTATTTTATTTATTAGAGAGAGGAGAGAGTGAGAGCATGAGCAGGAGGGGCAGAGGGAGAGAGAGAGAGTCTCAAGCAAACTCTGGGCTGAGTGTGGAGCCCAACATAGGGCTCGATCCCACGACCCTGAGATCATGACCTGAGCTGAAACCAAGAGTCAGACACTTAACCAGCTGTGCTACCCTGGAGCCCCAAGAACGTGAACTTTAAATTCAGAAACTCTTGAGTTTTATCTCTATTCCTTCTTAACTGTATGGCCCTCTTGACTACTCTGAGCCTGTTTTCTCATCTCTAAATTGGGACTAATATTTGTGTCTCTTTTATTGGGTCACCTTGAGAATTAAATGAAATGATACTTAGCACAATGGGTGATGTGTTGGTGATGTGGATGGATGCTAGGTATCCATCCCAACTCCCTCCTAGTGAACCTGTATGTAAATGTTGATAAGGCAAAAACTAGGTCTCCTTTGCCTTATAGCTAAAGTCTAGTTGCGAGTAGATGGACGTAGATCCTATCTGTTTGATATGCTTGTGCAAGGCTTGGAAGGCAGAAATGAGTGGAGACTCATCTTGTTGGCTTGGCAATAAGCCTGGTAACAGCAGGCATGGCCATGATGCTGTTGACTTTTCCATGTTGAGTTCTAGTGTCTGGCTACAGTTTTGTGGGTATTAAGATTCAATTGTGGCACTGACCACAACACTTTTATATCGCTGGATTGCAGTTGTGGCAATGCATTTAAAAAAAATATATGAAAGATTCAGAGTTCATGGGGGGCAGGGGTAGGGGCAGAAGAAGAGGGAGAGAGTCCAGCATGGAGGCTGTCCCAGGGCTGGACCACACGACTGAGATCATGCCCTGAGCCAAAATCAAGAATTGGATGGTCAGTCGACTGAGCCACCCAGGCACCCCTATGGCAGTGCATTCTCAAAGTCATTTCCAATGGCAGCTCTTCAGTTCTCCCTGAACCAACTGGGAGTGAGGCTCTGGGTATAATCCATCCCGAAGCACAATTCCATTTCACCTATGAGCCTGTGGAATTAAATAAAGAGGTTTTCTGCTCTGAAAAGACAAAGGCACAGGATAAGTTAAATTTCTGTTCAAAAAGAGAGAAAAGGAAAAAAGTTACTGGTCCCAAGCAATTTTGAAATCCAGCTGGGCAGACTCTAATTTGGGTTTAAAGCCTCTTCTATGATTCTTGGCTTTGTCCTCTGGGTTCAGGTTTCCACCCTCTGAGTCACCCTTCCTTTTTCGTTAAGGGGGTACGGTTTGCTGTGGAGGGCTTTTATGGACCTTTTTGCCTGTAGAGTTTTGAAGGTTGTACAGCTTTCTTTCATTTTTGTCTCCTCTCTGCCCCTTTCAGTACAAACTAGCAGCATTTCTACTGGTACAACATTCTCAAGATGAGCGATAATCTCCTCTCTCTCTTGGCTTCTGCTGAGATACTGAGGGGACCTATGAGTCACACACTTAATCTTTTCAAAGAGCCTTTTGTGTGACTGAATGCTCTGACCTTTTGATCTTTCTGAGGTACTAAAAAAAGATGCTCCAGCCAAGCCTTCATTTTTTTTTTTAACTGAAAAACATGCTTCCCTGACAGTGAAGCTTTTAGTTGTGTCTTTTGCAGTCTGGATAGGCTGAGAAGTCCCCACATCATCAAACCCGATTTCCTTCATGTTTAATGGTTCTTCCTTCAGTTTATCACTTTTCTTTTGCCTTTTACCATAAATGGCAAGAATAAACCTAGCCACACCTTCAATGCTTCTTGGAACACAGGTAAATATCCAAGATCATCACTTGCAAGTTCTGCTTTCCACATAACTGCAGGGCACAATTCCACTAAGTTTTCTGTTGCTCTGTAACAAGGATCCTTTTTCTTCCATTTTCCACTAACATTTCCTCATTTCCTCCCGAGCCTTCACTGCCAGCACCTTGAACATCCATTTTTATACCAACAGCCTGTTCACAACAATTTAAGGATTCTCGAAGGTGATTTAGGTTTTCCCTACCGCGTTCCTCACTTCTTCCGCGTCCTTACTAGTTGAGCTGTTAACATCCATATTTCTACTGGTAGTCTGTTCAAGGCTACCTAGGCTTTTTCTAGCATGTTCCTCAGAATTCTCCCAGGCTCTGCCACTGCCCAGTTCCACAGTCATTTCCACTCTTTAAAGGTTTTTGTTAGGGGACCCCGCTCCCCAACTTCTGGTACCAAAGTATTTTAAAATTTATTACAGCAGCCATAGGAAATTATCACGATACAAATTTATTATTTTATACCTCAGTAGGTTAGAAATCTAGAATGGATCCCAGTGGGCTCAAAGTCAGAGTGTCAGTAGGGCTTCATTCCTTTCTGGAGGCTCTGGGGGAAAATGCATTTTCTTGCCTTTTCCAGGTTCTGGATGCTCCCATCCGTTGGCTCCTGGGCACTTCCGGCTTCAAAGCCAACAATAGCTGCTTGTGTCTTTCTCACCTAGTATCATTCTGACATGGACTCTTCTTCCTCTATCTGCTACATTTAAGGGTCCTTAAGAGTTCATTGGGCCCATTCAGATAATCCAGGCTAATCTTGCTATTTTATTTTATTTTTAAAAGATTTTATTTATTTATTTGACAGAGATCACAAGTAGGCAAAGAGACAGGCAGAGAGAGAGGGGGAAGCAGGCTCCCCAGTGAGCAGAGAGCCTGATGCGGGGCTCTATCCCAGGATCCTGGGATCATGACCTGAGCCGAAGGCAGAGGCTTTAACCCACTGAGCCACCCAGGTGCCCCTAATCTTGCTATTTTAAAGTCATCCAATTTGCCACCTTAAGTGCATCTGCTACCATGATTCCCCTATGCCACAAAGTGTAAAATAGTCATTTACAGGCTCTGTGGCTTAAGACCTGGATATCCTTGGGAGGTCATTGTTCTGCTAGCCACATCTGCCTTCAGATAGGCGGGTAGGCTCAGTGGGGTTCTGGAAGACATTCTGGAGGCCCCTCTGCAGCTCTTCCCCCTGCAGCTCTTGAATAATTTTGTAAGCAGTCAATATCCTAGCTCTGAGAAAATTTCTTACCCATTTAGGGTTTCCATTTCTCTATCTGTAAAATGGGGGGGGGCAGCATCCAAGTTTTGAGGTGGCAGTGGAGAGCAAAGAGAATGTTGATCCATCCAGCAGCCCTGAGGGAGGCATGCTGTGTGGAGTGATCAGATGCTACCCAAGAGGGCTTCAAGGAGGTGGCATAAGCAGTGACAGGTTGTAGGAGTGACTAGAAGTTATGGTAGGGTGAAGGGTATTGAACACCATGTACTAGGCACTGTGTTGGGCTCTTTCCTCAACATCAGTTGTATTAATTAACTTCATCTGTGATGAAAGAAATGTTCTATTTTGTGCTGTCCAGTATGGTACTACTAGCTGTGTGCTTTGAAATGTAGCTAGCGTGACCCAGGAGCTAAACGTTTCATTGTATTTAATTTAAATATTTATTCTTTATTTTTTTTGTTTATTATTATTTTAAAAAGATTTTATTTATTTATTTGACAGAGACACAGTGAGAGAGGGAACACAAGCAGGGGGAGTGGGAGAGGGAGAAGTGGTCTTCCCGCGGAGCAGGGAGCCCGAAGCAGGGTTCGATCCCAGGACCCTGGGATCATGACCTGAGCCTAAGGCAGACGCTTAACCAACTGAGCCACCCGGGCACCCCAAATTAACATTCATTTAAATGGAACTTGCTACCTGTGAGTGGCTACTGGATCAGACGGCCCAGCTCCGATAGGGTCAGTTGTCGGAGGTCTGATGGTGGCAGACCAAGTCCCTAGTCCGTAGGGGCAGGGTCTGGAGTTGGGCAGTTCTGTTTCATCTGTCTTTCTGCAACTTGTTTTTGTGGACACAGCTCCTTGACCCTGGTCCAGCTTTGAGCTTTTCCGATCCCTCTGCTGTCTGGCCATTGGCTAACACCACTCCTGTAAGCACTCCTAGCTCCTCCTTGGCCACTCCCCCGGCAGTTGGGCTCTCCTCTAGTCCCTGATTTTCAGGGAGCCGGGGAGAGACTGGGGTGTGTATGAGGTGGCGGGAGCCTGCACTGCCCAGGCTGGCTCCTCTTGGCCATGGTGTCTGGATGCTACCTCCTGAGATTCCATTGTAGCACCTTGGCCCCACCTGGGTTTGGCACAGTCCCGGAGCCTTCTGCCCCAGGTGCCACAAAATATCACCTGTCAGTTCAGAGCCACTGGTGTTTGCCCTCTTGGGGTCTCCTTTTCCGCCATGGCTGCATAATCCCCTTTCTTGGCACAGGAAGAGCAGGTGTGTTGTCACATGGGTGGAGGTTGGCAGGGCTGTGCAGTGGGGACTTAGGGCATTGGGGATGTCAGGGCCCCCTGAAGCAGGCTGCTCATCTCAGAGCCCCCATGATGGCCCCATGGTGGCTTGGCAGAGCTGGGGAGCCCTGTGCGATGGGAAAACAGCTGTGGTTGGAAAGGGTAGGGATCCCGGTGGAGGCTGGCCAAACATTGGCCCAGGTAGAAGTTTCAAGCGTATGGTTTAGGGGATGTGCCTGAACTAATCCTGTTATTAGCTGGATTATCTGTTCAAACTGAGAACCAGCTTCTGTGGGTCCCCTGTGAAATGCTCAGTTGGGAGCCAGGGTGACGGGCCCCACCCGGGGCGTGTGCCTGGTGTCAGTGTACCTGTGGCTTGCGTGGCAGCCAAGGCCGGCTGCTGCTCCTGCCTCATGTGCTGGTTCTTTCATTTGTTCACGCATCCATCTGGTAGTCCCTGGAGGCCAGCAGGGCAGCAAGCCTGGAGCTGGGTGCTGGAGACCTGCAGGGGCCCTGAGCCAGACAGGGTCTCTCATGGAGACGGATGTGGATGCCCAACAGTAAATGGGAGCTAGGGACCTTCAGGAGGAAAGGTTGAGGTGGGACTGGAGAGGGGGGCATGTGGAGGGCTTGGAGAGCCTGCTGAGGAGGTCAGTCTCCATCCAGAGGTGAAGCTGGCTCTCGACCAGTGTTGGGAGAGGACTGCGGAGATCAGATCTGGCCCCGAGGAAGGACGGGTGAGAGCATGCTGATGGGTGTCTCAGGGAGACCCCCCTGAGGAGGCTGCTAGTTCAATCATTCATTGCTCACCTGGTCAATATGTCGTTTCCTGCTACCTGCTGGGCCGTGTGCTAGAAGCTAGGGATGTGTGCTTAAACTAGCGACAAGAGCCTCGGTCCTCTAGGAGCCTGTGTGCTAAGAGAGAGCGATGGGAGGGAGTGCGGAAGGGAGGAAGAGGAGGAGAAGGGAGTGAAGAGGAGGGAATGAGGATGCTGTAATAAGTGAATGACATAGCATGTCAGGAGGCAGGAGATGCTACTGAAAGAGAGGGACAGAGGGAAGGGAGAAGGGAGGGAGGGGGAAGGAAGGGTGGAAAGGAGGAGGGGAGGGAGAAAATGGAGCAGGACTAGAGCTGTGGGAAATGCTGGTGGTGTTCAGGGTACCTCCCCTGAGCAGGTAAGATGGGAGCAGAGACTTGAAGGAGGTGAAGACTCAACCAGGCAGATAGGGGCTGACCAGAGGCAAGAAGGGGTATGTTGTGATGAGGAAGAGGAGGAGGCCTGTGTGCCGGGAGTGAAACAGTCACATTAGAGGAGTGGGCAGGGCAGAGAGAAGGGGGCTCCCCATCACAAAGAGCTGGGGTTTCATCCTGCTGTCCTTGGACTCCCAAGGACATCTTTGATCTTGGGGAAAATTACCTCTGTGTTCTTAGTAACCTTTAACTGAAATTCAGCCCACCTTTTAATTTATGATTATATGCAAACCCCCACAGAAGTGAAGAGCCAGAAAGACTTCATCAACAGTGGAAATTAAAGATGTTTTTATTATGTATTAAAACTATATCAGATACCTTGATCTACTTCTCATCACCAGTGTCAATAGATAGGAGCCACAAGATCTTAGGATTTAATGCACATGTATCACTGTATCATAAATTCCAAAAAATATTTCGATATAACTGGTTTCATTTGTAATACTACACAATTTTTATGCATGTAAAGCATTTCTTTGAGGCAAAGTCCTCTGGCTTCTCCAGCCTGCTGGGGGGGGTTCATGGCCGAAGGTGATGAAGAAGGTCTGATGGGGAGTCTGAGAAGCTGCGCTGAGAACTTGGACTCTGTGGAAGGGGGAGGCATTGCAGGATGTGGAGTCTACAGGGAGAGATGGGATTTACATTTGAAAAGGGCGATTCTGGCTCCTCTGGAGCAACCCTAAGACCATAAGACCGGCAGGGATCAGGGTGGTGGCAGTTACAGTGACCCAGGTGGGAGACGGTGAGGACTCACCCAGTGTGGTGGCAGTGGAGGTCAGGAGAAGGGGGTGACTGTGGATGTATTTTGAAGGAAGGATCAAGAGGAATTGTGAGATGGATGCGGGGTGCGAGAAGGAAGCCTCAAGTGGGAATGGTCTTACTGTTCTATGAGATGGGGCAGGGGGTAGAGGGGTGGGTGTGCTCAGAAAGGTTTCCCAGGGGAGGGGGGACACCAGAACTGTTCTTAGAAGGTGATTGGTTGCTGACCTAGGACCTGCCATGGGTCCTCATGGGACATCACTGCAAGGCTGGAGGGCGGGTGGAGGGTCCATGGGCTTTGTCGCACTTGTGGCTTGGGCTCCAGGAGGGACGGCTTTCCCACCACAGAGAGCCTGCAAGACATTTGGTGGTGAATGAATACCCAGGCTAGAAAGGCTTCAGCCTTTGCTGAGTGTGGGAAGGACGCTTACTTTAGTCCTCAGCTCTCTGTGTAACCTGCGGGGGGTGGGGGGTACAGATTGATGGCCGAGGATTTAACAACAGGGTAAACCAGGCCTACTCCATGCAGGATGAATTTGGTTGAGATGTAAATATTTTATATCAGAGTATTAACTGCTTATTAAAAGTGCATTGAGGTTTCTATGTTATGCGGATATAATTATAGACATTACAGAGAGGTCATTGGCTTGCTGGAAGCATCTCTCACAGGACTGTTAATCCGAAAATGTGTGTCCTGCAGTCAAATGGACTTGAGGTAGAGCGTTTTCTGTGTCTTATGAAGCAGCAACTGAGCCCAGGTATAAATGCTGCTGCCCACACAGCTCCATTTTCTGGACCCACCACGTGCAGATACTGTAGAATCACCAACCGCTGACTTGAGTTGAGGGTTGTTTCCATCCTCCCCCTAAGTCCAGAGTCTGACTTCCCAGGTATGGGGGAGCCACACACCTTGTGCCCCTGGCCATGGAGTGTTTGCTGTGTTGGCCCCTTCTTCTTGTGGCTTGGAGAGAGAGGGAGGACCCTGGGGACAGTTTGGAGCCTGATGCGGGCGAGTGTTATTAATGTGTAGTTTTTTTGTTTTTTTGTTTTTTTGAGCCAAATGTCTAGAGTGTTCTCTGTGTGGAAAATGTGATCAGCGCCAAACTTGGGGTGACCCATGGGGAAACATATATTTCTTGAGTGTTCAAAGGGTGTGGAATTTAGGAGGAGGCTTGGAATCCATCCACCCATCCATCCATCCACCCAGTGTGCTGAGTGCCGGGCACCGGGAATACAACAGTGAGTAAAATAAACCCTTGCCTGCGTGGAGCTTATATTCTCCTGGGGGAGTCACATATCAGACAAAGTGTATCCAGAGATCGGGGTGCACACAAGGGTTGTGTTATCAACCAAATTTAAATGACTGCTGTACCCTTTTATGTTATTTGTTTTAAAACACACGTCGGCGCGTCCCTCACAGAACTAGCTTTGTTTTTCTCAGAGACCTGGCAGTTTCTGGCTATCCAGATGGTTCACAGCTTCCTTTTTCTGTTCTTCATGGAAATCTTTCATGTTTTTCTGTGACTCAGAGGGCCAGAGTGCACGAGATAAATTTGTACAGTAACTCGGGCCGTAGTCATACTGTTCTGGGGTGTGATTTGGAGTGTCTACAGAGGGTGGGGCCTGCTGTCTGTCCTGGGGGCTCTCCTTTTTGAGTCTTTGGTCTGCTTTTTTGTAGTATTCTCTCTGTTCCCTGCTGGCAGGCTAGCCCACCTAGCTTGTGCTGGGTTCTTCTCTCTCTCTCTCTCTCTCTCTCTCTCTCTCTCGACAGATACTTCCAGCATGCACATAGAAACAATCAAATGTTGGCTCGTGTCTCAAAGAAAAGAATAGTTAGTAAGTTGATAAACATCTTCATCATTTTTGCCTTGATATTCCAAGAATTGTTTGTGAGCCAAGTCTTCGGCTGTGAAGAAAGGCACGTCCATGTAGAGAGTTGACGGACCTCTCCTGGCCAGGGCAGCTGTGAGACTGGCAAGGTGGGTGGCTCAGAAGATTTTTTTCTGGGCCAGAGCTGGGGGAACAAGAGTTTCCATAGGTGTATATAGTCTACGCCAAGCCCTCCAGGGCATCGCCTGTCTCAGGTGCCGTTACCGCCCCAGCCCTGTGGAAGTGTCCCATTTCTGCTGCGATGGGGCTCCTGAGCAAATAATCTTCTCAGGGTCTCATTTTCCTGGGGTCCCTAAACCTAAGCTGTCCAAGACAGTAGCCACTGACTGTGTGAGGCTTTTGAACCCTTAATACATGACTAGGAGGACTGAAGAGTGGAATTTTTCAATACTTAGAAGTTTTAATTAGTTTAAATTTCATTGAACAAGTCCAGCCTGCCAACAGGAAGGAGAACGAAAACTATAAAAAGCAGACCCAAGGACTCAAAAAGTTACTGGTAAATTCTGAGGTATGTTTGGAACAACTTGGGTATGTGAATTTACTTGTAACGCTGTGCGTTTTAGGAAACGTACTTACTGCTCAAGTATTTCTAAGAAGAATCTAGAGTCTGAACTGAAGGTCCTGTAGGTATAAAATACATAGTGGAGTTCAAAGACATAGTGTTCAAAAACATAAAATATCCCATTGATAATTTTTTATACTTGTTACATTTTAAAGTGATAATATTTGGGGTATATTGGGTTAACGAAAAAGTATTAAGGTTAATCTCACCTGTTGACTGTGTTTGCTTTTTAAAAAGTGGCTTCTGGAAAAATAAAAATATAAGTGACTTGTATTCTATTTCTATCAAGCAGTACTAATCTAGAGCCTTCTGTGACCCTTGTTCAGGTCTGAGGCAGTTACATATTTCAGTGGCTGTCACTTATTGGACACTTACTTGTGCGACACTCAGGGCTAAGATCTTTCTGTGTTTCCTGTTCTGCCAAGAGTCCTGTGAGGTAGAGACTATTATTTCATTTAAAACATAATGAGTTTGGATCTCCAAGTGGTGAAGGAACTTGCTCAAGGTCATACAGCTAAAATGGAGCATAGCCGAGACCTGTAACTGGGCAGGTTGGGTTAAAGTCCTCTTTATGACCACTGTCCCATGTTGTCCTACTCCAACCTGAGTTCTGCACCCACCTTGGAGCTCAGTTCCCAGAGCCAGATTAGCCAGTGAGCACAGGGACCATAAGAATCCACGGGGGATCGTGTCCTTAGGGTTCTGTCTGGGGCATGCCTTGGAGAGCACGTGAGCCCTGGGTGTATCTGGGGTGTACCGCTATCCTGGCCTGAGGGTATGGTGTCCGGTGCCAGGAAGCCTGCATCCCAGCTGCGGCCTTGTCTCATTTGGTGGCAAAGTATTTTCACTAACATCAGGAGTTGGCAGCCCCAATATGATTGTCCTCTGCATTTCATAGAGGAGCAAACCGAGTGTCATGTGCGCACAATGGCTTCCTGAGCTCACAATGAGAGCTGGGACTAGAACTCAGAGTTGTGTTTACGGATTGAGAGTTCTTTCTTCTGACTAAATCTGGCACCACACAAAGCTCAAGAAAAAGTTCTGATAGGGTTTGTAGTTGGGGGAGAGTCCCAGCATGTTCCCCTTCATGGTGCTGAAGCCGTTGTCTGGTATGGTACTAGGAATGTTCCTCTTGGGATAGTATTTCTCTGGGTAGGTCAGCCTCCTGGTGAGTGGGTTCTAAGAAGGTCTCTTCCTGAAAGGGCAACGAAAGTGGCAGGATGGGGACCAGGGCTGGCTGGCGAGTGGGCGAGATCAGGCTGCTTGGGACAGGAAAGGGGCTTGGTGGCGTGGACCACCTGCAGACCCATGTTTGCCTTTCACAGTATTGCTCCTGAGGTGGGAGATGCCTTTCCTGGGTTTTCTCTGGAAGCTTGAGGGCAGATGGTCCTGGGCTTACCTGGATCTTCTCTCTTGGCTCACATGGAGATTTTGGAGCCCTGGGCCGTATCCTCAGACTCCCATTTACTACCTGTGTGTTTTGGGGCATACGACCTCACCTCTCCAGAGTTCAGTTTTGTTTTTTTAAAGAGATCTTTTTTTTTTAAAGATTTTATTTATTTATTTGACAGAGATCACAAGTAGACAGAGAGGCAGGCAGAGAGAGAGAGGAGGAAGCAGGTTCCCTGTTGAGCAAAGAGCCTGATGCGGGGCTCGATCCCAGGACCCTGGGATCATGACCTGAGCCGAAGGCAGAGGCTTTAACCCACTGTGCCACCCAGGTGCCCCCAAAGTTCAGTTTTCTCATCTGTAAAGTGGGGCTTTACCTTGCAGAGTGAGGGGATTAGGACAGAGCAGATGAAACACCTGTCATCTGCTGGGTACCATGGACACTGTGGCTCAGCTGCTCTTCAGGACTCTCCTTGTCTCTATGAGGGAAACTGGAGGACCAAGCAAAAAGCTGCAGCCCGGGGTCCACCAGCCTGCAAGGTAGGACACAGGACTGGGTTTTTCTCCGGCATGCCCAGTCTGGGTGCTTGAGTTTTCTCACCAGAAAATCAGTTAGCACTGCCTGTATGCTAGGATGGGGCTGGCAAGTCTGCCAGAATCCCAAGTATTCAGACATTGCTCCTGCTGGGATGGGGAAGAGACCCCCATGGGAAAATATATACCTAACATCAACTTCATGCAAAATTAGTTTCTCAAGGGACTGGCTTGTGATAACACTTTTTTAAAATTATTTTTTATTTTTTATTTTAAGTATCAGTCAAAGTCAAGCATGGGCCACAGGGGTGTTGCTCCCCCGCTCCCCTTGCAATCCCTAAGACAACCTGGTGTCCCAGAAGAGATTGCAAATTCTGCATTGTGTAAACACTCTTTGCCCAAGAAGCATCTTTGGGAGCTCTTATTCTAGCCAAACTGCCTTCCAGATAGAGACCCTGGCCACCCAGCTGGATAAGGCTCCAGGGCCAGCCCCTGAGGCTCAGAGTGGCCTAAACCTGTGTCCCTGAAATCAAAGCCAGCCTTGCAGGGAAATCCTATGCCTGGTTAGTGCTGAACACTGCTTTGTAGATCCCTAGCCCCCTTCCTCCTCCCGGAGAACTAATTGTGCTAGGCTCTTGGCCCTTTAAGACGCTGGCCTCCCTGGCTGGTGTGGAGCTGGGGCTGGGGAGCCCAGGCAGCTCTTGACTCTGCTGATGGTCATTGGGTGATAAGCGGTAAAGCCTGGCTCCTTCTCCCTTTGAACTGAGCGCTCAGTCTCTTTCCCGCCTGGGAGCCGTTTTGAACTGTCAGTTCCTGGGGATTAGATGCATGTTTAGGCTGGATGAACTCATGAATGAAAATATTTTGCTTCGTGGTTTCAGCAAAAGTGTCCTGCACAGTGGGCCCCCTTTGCTCTTCTCTCCCTCGCCTCGTACCACCCACCCAGGCCCACCCTAATAGCAGGGGCCCCCGGCCCTGAGAGCAGCACCCAGGGTGTGTCCCACGATAGTTTGGACAGGGCCTCCCTGCTGTGAGAAAACCAGGCATCTAGCAGTTTTTGGACCAGGTGGGCGCTCTCTTGAAATTTTGTTCCCGATCCATGATACTATCTTTAGCTTAGGACGGCAGTGGGGCGGTCCTGGGCTCTTCTATTTGTGAGCAAGGGTAGGGCTGGGAGAGAGGAATTGGCCCTGGGTTTGTGTACTTCAGTCAGCTTTGATTCCAGTGCCACGGGCTTCTGGAGCTCTGGTGGTGGCCGTCCTGTGGTTGGGAAGGAAGCCCGTCATCTGGGAGGTGGTAACACGGGAAGAGCCGGGACGATCTGAGTTCAAACTTCAGCTCTGTCTCTGGGTTGTGTGATCTTAGGAAGGTCACGTAACTGCTTCCTGTCCCCTGTCCCCAGCTGCTGGCTGGTAGCTGGTCACCTAGCTTGGCTGGGTGGGGGAGTGGGTGCATACACCTAGGTTGTACTGGATGCCAACTTGTGTGTTGTTGGGGGTGGGCTGGGGATGGGATGGAGGTGGGGCTGGGAATATTATTGGGCATCTTCCATCTTGACTCTTGGTCAGTGGCTCTATCAGGGAACAGTTGATGTATGAGCAATATTCTAGGTAAGTAGTATATGGGAATATATACTAGTCTTTTTGTTTCTATGTGTATTTCTTTTTTTTTTTTTTTAACAATTGTAAATATTTATGCACCCAACATGAGAGCACCCAAACACCTAAAATAGTTAATAACAAACATAAAGGAACTAACTAATCAATTGTAATACAATAGCAGTAGGGGACTTTTAAAAAAAGATTTACCTTTTAATTTTTTTATTATTTTGTATTTCTTATAAAACCGTATGACCCATTTTTATAACTTGATCTCACTTAGCAACATATCGTGGTACATATTACTATGTATATATCAGTGTATCATGGTAGCCTATCACATTGTACTCTGCCACTGGTGAGGGCTGCATGGTGTTCCCTGGTATAAATGTCCTCCAGTTTTCAAAACCTCACTTATATTTGGTTCTAAAGGTTATTTGTGTGTGTCCCTTCTCATTAGCCACACTGTGGCAAGTATCTTTTACAAGCATCACTCATAGGATTGTTTCTTTCAGAGAAGTGCTTAGAAGTTAAATTTGTGAAAAAGGTGTCTGCATTTTTCAGGCTTCTGAGGCCCTTTGCTAAGTTGCCTTCCAGAAATTTTGTCCTTATTGACATTCCCACCAGTACTGTTTGAGAGTTCCCTTTGCTTCCCTTTGCTCTCTCCAACATTAGATAGCAAATGTTTTTAAAGTTTAAATCTCTCTTTTGTTTTACTAGAGGAAAAAAATAAATATCTTATTATTGTTTTAATTTGCTTTCTTTTTAACCTGAGAAGCTAAGTATATTTTTTATTGTTTTTGGCCACCTAGATTTATTATTGTCTGAATTAGCTGTCTGCATAATTTTCTCCTTTCTCATTAAATGTTCTTCCTGTTAATGATTTATATGAACTCTTTATATATTAAGGATCATGGATGTTTCATATATTTTATGAATATTTTAATGTTTAAGTATTTATCACACATCTTGCTCATTCATTTATTTAGAATTAAAAAAAAAATCCAGATTCTATTAGGAGTGGTTGTGTCCTAGAAAATTAGCCCTTCTATGTCCCCCACTTCAGAGGAGCTTACAGCTTGTGGAATGATGAAGTATGATCCTAACCAGGTGGGCTAGGAAAGCTGTACCCAGTATTGATTGGAAATGGGGAAGGAAAGGTTGGTGTGGGCAGGTCAGAGCATAAAAGAATCCTGGAAGTGGCAGTGAAAATTGGATCTTGAAAGAGGTATAGTCTACAGATACGGGATGGGGAGGGCAGAGGTGAAAGAGAGAGGTGGGGTGGGGGAGGATAGAATGACTGAAACATGAAGATGGGACGGAACATAGCCTATAAATAGGCCGGAGTTGTAAATGACTAAACAGGGGCTAGCTGGAGGAGGGGACAGCACCCTGGTGAGGAGGCATGGTGATGATATGGGGAAGAGAGTGTCCCTTTTTCCCTCTGGGTCCATGTAGGACTTCATTTTCCAAGTAGAAGGAACTATCCTTTACTCCTTCTGCATACATCCCCTGGGGCCTGGGAGATGTTTCTAGAGAAACTTTCCTATGGTGGTGGGGGGCCATGGTGGGGGATGCCGTCCCAGGTCAGAAGCCCCTTCAAATTCCTGTGAGGTCCGTAAGGGTGTTGAATCCTGTCAACAGAAATGAATTAGAGTCCCAGAAGGCAAAGGAACCACATGTGTGTCAGCCTGAGGGGGGCCTCAGAAGTATGACCTAGGAGAGCTGAAGTTACCTCAGGATGTGAGGGAGCCAGCTGCCTGCCTCTGGGCCTGCCCCCATGACCTAGGAGACAGAAGTGAGGGCTCTGGGCTGTGACAACAGCCAGGTGACAACTGCCCATGCAGCCAGGAGATCATCCTGACTGTAAAGTCATGGCAGGAGCAGCTCTGGACCTTTAGCGCTGACCGTGCCTTCTCCTCAGAGGCAGGGCCCCTCCCTGGGAGTTGGGTCAGATGGAAGTAAGCAGGGACTGTCTGGGGTGGGATGCACATGCAGTGTGGGGATTTAAACTAGAGTCTTCAGGAAGCCTCCTGTCTGTGTGAAGCACTGTTGGGGCCCAGGCAGGCACTGGGGGAGCAGGAGATGTTGGGCCTCATGCCTGGGGGCTAGTGGTCTAATTGGGAGATGAGATGGGGCCCTTTCGGTCCCGAGGTCAGGATGTGGGGGCTGTGGGATTGTTGCTTCAGCTGGTGTTTATCAAGCACTGACTGTGGCCCAGGCAAGAGTTGGGGACGAAGCCTGGGTGAAGAAGCTAAACCAGCCTCTGCCCTTGGCGTCACAGTCCTGTGACGATGGCCACCTGGAAGCAGGGAGTGGTGGATGGCAGGGCCCTTGGGCCTTGGTGGCATGGAGAGCTGTGGGAGTGTGTGGGAGAGCCCTCCAGAAGGAGGGCACGTTTGGATTGAGGCCTGAAGAGGAAGTAGTGGTTAGGCAAGTGAGGGCAGGGACAGTACATGTAAAGGCCTGGTGGGGTGTCCAAGGCAGATAAGATGGGGTGACCTACTCCTGTCCTGCTAGGATTCCCTGGTAGGGCTCAGGCCTTTGGTGGGTTCGGGAGGGTGTGGGGCACCCCAGTTTGGAGCCTGGCCCAGGGAACCGGGCAAGGCAGCACTGAGGCCAGGGGGGTCGCCCCACCCATGGTGCCATTGGTGGTGGCACCCAGCTACCCTCCATAGGCAGGAGCGGCGGTTGGGGGTGAGGGCAACCCCATTCTCTCCACTCTGAAATAGCATCTTGACCCCCTCAGAGAGGAGTCCCTCAGAAGGTTGGAAGGAACATTTCCTTTGATTCAGAAGGTCATGCTGTGCCCCTCACCCTCCCAGGAGGACCCAAGGACTCTAGGTGACATGGAGCCAGAGGTGCCGTTGCTGCCTGGGGAGGGAGACTTCAGCTCGGGGAGGAGACTTCAGTCCCTGCCCAGCTCTGCTCTGCTTGCTCTCAGGAGCCTGCTTCGTGAAGGCCAACACCCCACCGCCTCTGGAAGGGCAGCCTGACTTCCCCCCGCCGGCCCACAGGCCCTCTGAATCTCCTCTTGTCAGCTGGGTCCTCCCTCTGTGCTGCTTTCTCATCTCCACACCTTAGCAGGTCTTGCTTCCTTTACCTCATCTCCATCCTGTTTGTCGAAGTCCTCTTCATCCTTCCAGGGGGACAGAGGTCACTCCCTCCCAGAAGCCTCCCTGGCTTTGCGAGCCTTCTTGGGCGGGACACAGCCATCCTTGCTTAGGGTCTTTCTGGTGGTCATTACCCCGCTATAGCCCTTGGGTTTGAACAGGTTCTGTCTGCAGAACTAGTAGG
This sequence comes from Taxidea taxus jeffersonii, assembly GCA_003697995.1. NCBI lineage: Eukaryota > Metazoa > Chordata > Mammalia > Carnivora > Mustelidae > Taxidea > Taxidea taxus. The sequence goes on along the minus strand of RCUC01139023.1, from coordinate 5,854 downwards.
CAAGGGGTTCGTCTAGCCAGCCTTCCGTTCCTCCACATATCCTCACAGGGCCTGGCCTCCTCGCACTCTGGGGGCCCAGGTGCCTGTTTGCTGAGGGAAGGAAGGTGGGTTCATGAGGTACATTTTCTAGAGAACTGGTAGGAGTTGCTCAGTGGGTACCTCCCTGCCCCCCATGTTGGAGAATAGAACAATAATGAACGAAGAGCAGGCTGCCATGTTAGATGCTTGGGAGCAGAGACTCAGACAGACGGCTGCTCTGGGGGGAAGGCCCGGGGTTCACTCTCACTTGCTGTGTCACCTCAGGCAAATGATCTAACCTTTCTGAATCTCCATCTTCTCATCATTTTCACAGAGACAAAACTCTGCCTCAAGGTGTCCTGAGGCTGAAAGAGATAATGGGTGTGTAACTCTCCTTGTCCCAGGGCCTTGCACACGGTTCCCCACATAATCCTGTAGCCAGAAGTCATGAGAAAGCTGTCCCTTGATTGTCCTTTGAAGAAGGTGGCAGGTGGCAAGTCCTTGTCCTGGGCCCCTGGCGGTTCCCTCCCACATCCACCTTTTCCTTTGCTCTCTATACCCCCAACCCCAGCTCTCAATGATTTGATGGGGGGACACGTACATGTGGATGGATGAGCTGTCAGAGATGTCCCAAGTCCTGGCCCAACCTTCGTGCTCAGCAGGCGTTAGGCTCGCTGTTCCATCTGATTAAGTGTTCCCGGTCTACCCTGTTGCACGCTGGGCACTGTGTTGGATTCTGATGGCTGAGGAACTCTGAGGCAGATGGTGGCAGCCACTTGTCAGCTGAGCGGAACGATGCTCAGAGCGCACACACTGCCCTGGGTCGCACAGCTCATCAGTGCCCCAGTGTTCGTCACTCCCAGGGCTGGTGGTGAAGTGTCGGGGTGCCAGGCTCGGTGGGGAGCCCCTCACACTCCTGTCCTTGCTCCTGGGTCCGGCCCACCATTTGGGTGAGGAGAGAATGGGGTGCGGGCAGGTGATGGGCAGGTTCTAAATGCATGGGATTAAATATTTACATTAGGGAAAGATGAAGGTTAAGTGGCTCAGAGGCAGGAAAGGGAGAGGAGGGAATTGCAGCTGGGGTGGCTTGGGCTCTGAAGAGCTTCTAGAGAGCTGCAGGACAAGGGACCCTCTTTGGGGGCTCCGTGGAACCGGCGAAAAGCTGGGGCCGGAGTGAGAGTCCGCAGCTGCATCTCCTGGGAGCTGTGTGAGAATGTGTGGTGGCAGAGGAATGTGGGAGCCACATACTTTTGTGTAATTAGGTTGGCTCCTCTGTAGCAGCTGCAATTAGCTGCAGGCGGGTGACAGGACTTCCTGCAGCCAAGGTCACTGCTGCACCTGGGGCGGCTTACCTGGGCTCCTGCTGTCCCGGCTGGGCCGTGCAGTTTCCGGCAGAGGCAGCCAACAGGCAGGTGGGGGTTGTTGGGACTCCAGGGGACAGCTCCTACCTCGCAGCAGGAGGAGAGGGTTGTCCTGACCCTCCTCCTGCTGCTCAGCCCTATGTACCTCTTCTCCAGGGCCCAGCTGGATAGGGGTCTGTGGCTCCCTCCTGTCATGTTTAGGCGGCTGTTGCTGAGCTTTTCTCACTCTCTCTGCCTGTGAGCTTTACTCTCAGCATCCTGGAGGTAATCAGCACCCATGATGGGTCAGTGAATACCTTGTATGTCTCCTTCCATGGGGAGCTCAGTGGCAGGGATATTCTGAGAATTTGCATTTTCCTTTTGAGGAGTTCAACCTATCCTGCCCTTGTGGGAAAATGTAAACAAACAAACAAAAACAAAAAAGGGAGAGAGAGATGATTAATGCTCTACTTTTTCTCTTTAACATCCAGGGAATATTATTCACTTAATTTCATCAGCGACAATAAATAACAGTCCCTGTCTTTGTGCTCTTTGCTGGCCCTGCTTGCGTGTCTCCTAAAACTGTGAGACCTAAAACTGTGAAGAGTTGGAGGCAGGAGAGTGATTATTCCCATTCCGCATTATAGACGGGAAAACCCAGCAGTTAGAGAAGTGGGATGTTTGCGTGGGGCCCCACGGGGAAGCCAGCAGTGGTCCACGACCACGGTGTGCCAAGTGACACTATCCTCAGTCTTTCCCATCTCAACTAGGGTGGGGTGGAGGATGAAATTTGGCACACAGGCTGGCGTCTAGGCTCTTCTGCCATACCAAGCTGGGAGGGAGGGACAGGTGACCTGGTGGCTCTCACACGAGGCAAGCGAAGATAGAAGGGAAGCACTGGCTCATCGGGGGTAGCTTTGGGATCTAGCTTGGGGACAGGCTAGCTGCCCTCTCAGGCCACTGTCTCAAGGCTGGGCTGAGTCCCTAGTTCTTCAATCCTCTGCTCTGCCCCCAGAGTCAGACAATGGTCTAAAAATCCGTGGAATGATGGCCTTTCTCAGGCATGCCCAGCCACCTCCTTGAGGAACCCAGGGCAGTGAGGGGACACAGTGCTTTCTGAGAAAGCACATGTTCCCCTGGGTGTGAGGCCCATAACCTCCCAGGCTTCACAGCGTGCAAGATTAGAAGATAACTGTGAAGTCATGAGTATATGCCTGGTCCCCGGCCAGCATTCACTTGGTGTTAGGGGCCATTATTATTATTTTAAACACTACTGTTAAAGAAGACAGGGTTCTGTGAGGTGATGGGGGAGCTGAACTGGTCTGGGAAGACAGTCTGCAGGAAGAGTGGCTGACACCAGCTGCTGTCCCCGTACCTCCTTTCAGCTTGTCACCATCAGTAGGAATAAAACCCTAGCCAATGCTCTTTATTCATGGTGGTTATGTTCCAGAAAGTCACCACGACTCTGAAATAGCAAAAGTGGCATTCCTGCTCCTAGGGGGCATCCAGGACTCCATTCCTGAGAGCCTCTGGTCCCACCATTCACCAACTGTTCGGTGTATAACCTCATTTTATGTGGGTTTTTGTTTAAAGACACCCTCTTTAATAGGGGTGTGTGTGTGTGATATATATGGGGTTGATAAATCTGTATTGACTGACACATATATTTGACTAGTTAAACTCATGGTCGGAAGCGGTATAACAACCCTGATCACAGCTTCTCTAACACAGGTATGGTCTCCAGAATCCCACCACAGCCTTCTCGCGCCTAGAAAAACTAGACCTTGCTTGAGCACTGTACTTAGGGGCTGTTTGAAACAGCACCATCACCAACAAAACCCGCAAATACGTGGAGAACATGGCACTGTGTAGACGGTGAGCAGGACCTCGGTTTCCTCTATGAAAGGCGAAACAAGAGGCAGAGGGTTGCCTTGTTAATCCTCTGCTGGGGCCATGCCCGCCAGTCGACTCACCATTTTTGCTGCTCTGTGCCTGTCCACATCTGATCACAAAGATGCTACAGGCATTGGTTCTTGGAGAAGCATGTTTTAGCTAGTGGGTGATAGGTGATTGGCATGTATGGAAACGTTAAAAAGCGGCCCCCCCCCCCCCCCCCCCCCCCCCCCCCCCCCCCCCCGCAAACAACGTGCCAGCCAGCTCAGCTGCGTGGTATTGCTCCAGGTTTGGGAGGTGGAGGTAGAGCCCTGAGCCCCATGGAAGGAACAGGGAGAGAGGAGGGAGGTCCTCCAAGGATAGCAGGGCCCAGGTGCTGGCCTTGCCTGGAAGGCAGGGGGTGGGTGGGCGCTGGGACAGGGCTGTAGCTGAGCTGGAGGGCTTTGTGCAAGGTGTCCTGATGGGTTCTCCACACCTAGTACTTAGGCTGTTTATGGCAACGAATGGGAGGGATCTATTTATTTTTCCTCTTTGAATGTATTTGGAACGTATAAACGAGAAGAAGTTTACCGTATGCCACACTCACTGGTTTCACAGAGCCCTGGCAGAGGTGATATCACTGGAGGTGGTTGTATGTTCAGTTGGGAGCCTGAGCATCTGTGCAGATAGAAGGGAGGAAGGTAGTGACTATGACTTCTGTAGTAGAGAGGCCCCCCAAGCTTGGCTTGAGGGAAAAGGTGAGGGAGGGCTGGGCAGCAGCAGGGCAGGTCTCCTCCTACAAATCCCCAGTCTCCTGGGCCGCCCAGCAAACTTACGGGCACTCCACTAATCTTCTAGAGGCTAAGTTTGAGACCGTGGAGGGTCCCTGGGTTCCTGTCACCTTTGGGTCTAGGTGGTAGTGAGGCCCAAAGAGAGGAGGTGTGTCACTGATCACCACTGAGCAGAGGTGGGGCTAGAGCCCAGGCTTGTAGACTTCCAGATCAGTGCTCTCTCCACACCAGCGAGCGCAGTGCTCCTGCTGTGTCTTTGCATATGGTGGAAGGGCTTGGTTTGTGAGGAACTTTTTGTGAAGGACTGCCTGCAGTCCTGTGGTGAGGTTAGGAACTTGGGCTTTGGAGTCAGACTGTCAACCTGAGAATCTTGTCTTCGTCACTCGCTGTGTGATCTGGGGCAAGTAATTTAACCTCTCTGTGCCTCAGTTCATTTTCAGTTGAGCCCTACTGGTGACTGGAGGTTGCACTGAGGAATTAATCAGCTAATATTTCTTAAACATTTGGAACAGCCCCTGGCACAGAATTAGAGCTTTAGAAGTGCTTGTGAAATAGACAACAATTATAAAAATGCTGTAATCTGGGGCCACTTACCCTTACTTTGCCTCAGTTTTATCATCTGAAAAATGGGGAGAGATAACCATACAGAGCATTGTTTGATGACTCAGTAGGATAAATAATGAATTTAAGGCGCTTTGTATGGAGTAAGCTTTTACAGGCTCTCAGTGGTTGTTATCATTGGTTTTCTTATCGATCCTTAGCCTCATTCCCATTCAAGTGGCTTTCATCCACCCTGCCAGCAGATGAGGGGAAGGAAGACACAAGCCAGGCCAGGAGGAAGGGAGGTGACGGGGGCTGCTGAGGTCTGCAAGCAGATGAGGCCGGTGGTGGCTCTGGGGCTCCCACTGGTAAAGACCTCGTGACCAGCTGGGTGCATCGTACCCAGAAATAAGTGGGGAGACGTCCGCTGTTCTCCAGGCCACACCCTGCAAGGGGGCTGCCTTCCCAGGGACTTGGGGTACCTGCCCCAGTCAGCTGTGGTTCCTCCCAGAATCTTCCTGCCCAGGCTTTTGTTTCTCGAGGGGCAGCCCCTCCACCTGCCCAGGCATCTGAGCAGTGAGAACACCGTTTGGAGGAAGCGGGTGCATGTGGGCAACTCCCCCCGGAATTTCTCTGGAAGGCTCAGGATACACTTCACAGGAAGCGTCAGCACAATTTTCTAATCAAGTTGAAGTCCGCGGCCCGTAGTTAGAAACAATAAATGAAATGCAATTTGAGCCGGCACTTTGCCTGAGTCCCCGTTTCTGGAAGTGGGTGTGGGTGAGAAGCTTGTCTTTCTGAGGGAAGAACTTGCCCCTTCCCCACCCCCACCCTGACCATTTAGCCCCCAGTCCTGCCATCCGCTGGCAGGGGTGGGACCCTGGGACTTTATTTTAGGTAATCATTCCAAATCCTGATTTTGATCTGTCGGGTCAAAGTCCACACTTCTCTGTAAATCAATGCAATTATTTAGCAGGCTTTTTGTTTTTTCTCCTTCCAGCTCCTTCTACCTACCATGCTCCGAGTTTAGTCTCGGAGGTCATTGTTTAATCAATATTAAACCATTCACGTAGTTTAAGTGTTTACTTATGTGCTTTGAATCCTAGCTTGCAGTAAGAACAAGTGATGCCCCGATCTGTCTTCACTGCACTCCCCAATACCCTAATTATGTAATTGAGAAAAGAACATTTCCTGACAGCAGTTTCTCCATGCGCAGCAACAAACGCCGACTGGGGACAGGCCCAAACAACCCGGTAATAGCTAGCACATGGACACCGCTGCCTCAGTCCAGGC
>ML103791.1:19345-49685 GCA_003697995.1 Taxidea taxus jeffersonii | reverse complement strand
TGTGTGTGTGTGTGTGTGAGAGAGAGAGAGAGAGAGAGAGAGAGGACTGGGAGGAGGGAAAGAGGGAAAGAGAGCAATTTCCTCTTTCTTTCCCTCTCGGAGGGTGGGGCTACTTTGGAGTTCAGGAAAGCAGTCCGTTCTGTAAGCTCTGCTGTGTGTGTGTGTGTGTGTGTGTGTGTGTGCGCTTATGTGTGGAGGGCGGGCACGGTGTCCCAGGAGGACAGAGTTTGCATTGATGAAAACCCTTCCCAGCCCTTTGATACCTCTTTCCTGCCGCTGTGAAGTTAAGGAGCTCAGTCCTCGGTGTGTCCCGCTCTCCGGCCGTGCTCCCTCACAAGCCAGGATGGCATTCTGTCTGGTCCTGCGCATGGCGCTGCTGCTGCTCTCCGGGGTCCTGGCCCCAGCAGTGCTCACAGGTAAGGGTGCTCCCTTGACTCTGCTGCCACCAGCCACCCTGGGCCAAGAAGCACCGTGGACCAGATCCTCCGTTGCCTATTGGGCAGAAGCCCTTCCAGAGAAACAGGCCGCCGTTTGGGGTGATTCTGCAGGAGGCTTCTGTGAGATCGGCTGCAAGAGCCGAGTCAATGTCCTGGGAATTGCTAGCCATGGACATGATGGCCCCTGAAGCAGGGGGTGATTTAGAGAGCAAGGCCAGGGACTTCAGCAGATTGGGGGGACATGGGGATTACCCCAGCATGCTAAAATCTGAAGGCTTCCAGATCTGGGAGTCAGGATGGGACACCAGGCACAGGGCAAGCAGCTGAAGGACCAGAGACCCTGGCTCCTAGGCAGAAAACCCCAGGCAGAAAACTGAACTGCTGGTTCAGTTTTCAACCCTGCAAACCGTTCTTCTGGTAGCTTTCTTTATTTCTTTTCTTTTTTTTTTTTAAGATTTTATTTATTTGACAGATGGAGATCACAAGTAGGCAGAGAGGCAGGCAGAGAGAGAGGAGGAAGCAGGCTCCCTATTGAGCAGAGAGCCCAATATGGGGCCCAATTCCAGGACCCCGAGATCATGACTTGAGCCTAAGGCAGAGGCTTAACCCACTGAGCCACCCAGGCACCACTTCTGGTGGCTTTCTGAAACATCCTTCCAGAGTGAGGACCCAAGTACTATTCCCAGCCCGGGAAAATTTTCAGAAAGAACACAGAGCCTGAGACTCCTTAGCAAAACTGTGCTGAGGACACTGGACTTAGGCTCAGTACTGAGGTCGAAATGGCCGGGTCTGGGGTGCGGTGAGAAGGAAGGTCCCAGTAGGCTCAGGGTGCAGGCTTCCTGGACCTCAGCCCCACTCCTGGCCATGGCTCTAGGGCCCTCTGCTGGGAGGGGCTGGCCCAGGCCAGCTTCAAAGCCTGAGAGAGGAAAAAGCACAGACAGGTCCTGGGTCTTTCTTCGGAAGAAAGCAGTCTCTGTTGACCATGAGGTGGGCCAAAGGAGAAATATTTCAGGCCCCTGTGTGTGTGGGGGGGGGGCGGTCCTGGGGCTGGAGAAAGGTGTGGGTGGGAGAGCCCTGGAGACCTCTGCAGCATGGGCTTTGGGGGAATGTCTGTGCATCTACAGGGTTGGCACCTGGCTGCCAGCCACCTAAATAAGCATGGCCCTGGGGAGAATTGCTGGGGGGTGAGAGGCCTGGGGGGACAGACACACACTCAGACACACACACCAGGAAGAAATGATGGTGAGTCGCCTGTGGGCACGAAGGCCTCAGATGCCCTAGGAAGAAGCCCGGCTTTGCTACCAACCGTTCCTCGGCCTCTTGGTACCTCTCCTCATCTGTAGCACGGGCATAACCGCAGACAGCAACTCTGCCTCCCGTGCAGGGGGCGGTAGGCCTGCCCAGTTCAGACACACGAGCTTTCAGGCTGGGCCAGGCATCCTGTAGCACTCAGGAAGTGTAGGGGGAATGTGAATCAACGTCCCCAGCCCCTCCTCTGGGCGTGGGGTGGTCTCAGGGCAGAACCACCTCTTTGAATAGGCTGGGAAAGTGCCAGCCTCCCTTTATGTGGGAGATGTGCTGGCTGGGCAAGACAGGGGGCTGGTGGGACACTCTGGGAACTGGGAAAGTGATCTGAGTATCGGGTGGCATCTTCCATGGTCTAGATCTTGGGACTGCAGTCCTTGCAGATTCCCCCACACCCCACCCCACCCCTGCCCGGTGGTCAAACTGGGTAGAGGCGAAGGTGCTGGCGCCGGCCTGCCCAGGTTCTGGGGCCACCAGGGGAGCTCCTGTCCAGTTTCTTGTTCCCTGAGTAGCCCAGCTGTCCCAGTTCAGGATGCTGGCCGGAGGCCCTGGATCAGACTGTGCACACATAGCCTGGGTGGGTGGGCTTTGTCCGCTGCCACAGGAATGTTTGGGGACGTGTTTGGCATCTTTAGGACCTCACCTGGCCTCACCTCCCTCCACGTGTCTTACCGGGAACAGGCGGGCCCACTCCACCCGCAGTCTTTGGGGTTTGGGCTGGCTGTCGTTCTTCCTGCCGGTCTGGGAGGGAGGATGTTTGGGAGGCTTTCAGCCACCCCACTCTGGGCTGGAAGCTCCGAGCAGGTGTGTACAAGGCCTAGCAGGCCCCTGCCTTTGCTTGGTGGGCAGGGGTCCTATACAGACAGGCAGGGAAGGAGTGGCCCTGTGGCCGAGGTCCAGACCCAGCCTGCTGCCCTCCCCGGTGGCTGCCCGTACAGCTACTGGAGTAGGGGGAGCAGGCCAGGCTGAGTAGGCAGAAGGCCAGGGAAGGGATGAAAAGGCTCTTCATGGCGGGCACAAAGGCTGTCTGTGAGCACGGGTGCCTGGCCCCGGGGCCCTGCGGTCAGAGCGAGTGTTAAACAAACCTATTTACTGAAAGGCAGGGTGGCTGGAGGCGGGGGGCTGGGGGAGAGCCCACTGTGCCCGGGCCTGTGGCAGTGTGTCACGAGGCCCCCCACTTCTCCGGGTTCCCTTGGTCAGAGTCGCAGGACGTTGCTAACTCTGGTCCTTGGCGTTTAGGTCTATCACAGGCCCCCCTCAGTTCTACCTGCCTCTCTGTCCTCACCTAACATCCCCCTCGGGGCTCACAGCTCAGCTTCCATGGCCGTGGGCTCCGTCCTCCATGACTTTGCTTGTGCCGGTCCCTCTGCCTGGCTTTCTCTTCCTCATCTTCACGCCTCTTCGGATGGGCCCTCCTGCCGGCAAGCCCCCTGACAACAGCTTCCGCTTAGGGGTCCCCAAGATGGATTTGGGGGAGGCGGGTTATTGCTTTTAAACTTTGTTTTCCCCCTTTTATTGCAGCACATTGAGAAAATATAGAGACATGTAGATGAGGATGAGCACGTGTTTGGGCCTCTTCCTGGCCCCTGGGCCTCCTTTGCTGGAAGGGGTGGCGGCTGACTCCAGGCTGCAGTTCTGGGCTGCAGAAGCTTCAGGGAGCTGGCAGGCCTTTGGGGCCCCAACTTCTTGGGTGCCAATGAGCCTCTGGGGTCTCCCATGATGGCCAGTGACAGCAAATGCAGAGCACACCGACCCAGCTAGCCTGAGTCTGGCCGAGGAGGCCCTGGGGCCAAGGCAGCAGCTCAGGACAACAGGACGGCACGGTTAGCTACTTGTGTGAGCTCAGAGAGACACAGTCCAATGCCCATTTCATGGGTGGGAAGTGCAGTCGGGGAGGGGGGAGCAAAGTCAGTCTGCTGGGGTCCCAGGGTGACAGCGTGACAGAGCCAGGCTTGGGACCCAGCTTTTTTGATCTGGAGGCCTGTGGGTTCAGCCCCTCAAGCTTTAGGGCCTGGGTGAGTGTTGCAGGGGTAGGAGCAAGAATGAGGTGGCCTGAGCCAGTGTGTCTGGCAGGGAAGATCCAGGCTTCTGTGGGGAGCAGCCAAGTAAGGCTGGCTCTTTGGGGGGGTAGAAGGGGAGAAGACTGGGTGTGCTCCCAACCGCCCTGCTCAGAGGGCGGCCCCCTCTCCCCCAGAGCTGGCTCCTGGGCTTTGGCAAAGGGCAGAGGTAGAAGCTTACCTGGGCTCTGCTAGCTCCAGGCTGCTGATTCCCCCGTGGCTACCTGGTTCACTGGGCCTGGTACCCCGCAGCCCTGTGGAAGCCTCCCTGCTGTGGGGGCCGGTAGTGTGTCCACTTAACTGGGAAGATAGGCAGTCTGTCAGACCTCAGGGCCTAGCCATGGACATAGTCGGAGTTTTTCTCTGGCCCGGCCCCTGGCAGCCTGAGGTGAGCGTGCCCGGGGCCTGGCACCTTCCATAGCAGCTACGAGGCTTGCAGACCCCTGCCCTCCCAGGCGGTAGTGACGGAGGCCTGGCAGGTTACCGCCCCCCTCTTCACAGGGTGGTCTTCACAGTTGGTGGGGGGCCAGGCAGGACCCAGACACCAGCATTTGGGTTCAGCCTCAGGCCCTGCGAGCAGGAAGCTTCCCCTACACCGTGTTCAGGGGCCTTTTGCCCCTGGGAGGCCTCCTTGCCAGGGCTGTTTTCTGAAAAGGGATGTCGGCTTGGGGAACCCTTGAGGACTAGGACAGCAGTTCCTGCCTGCAAGCTGAGCCTCAGAACTGATCCAGCCCAGGCCTGGGAGAGGCTGCAGGGGCAGGGCCTGGGGAGTCCTGTACAGTTGGATTGGGAAGAGATTTTAAGTTTACCTCCAAAGTGGCAAGAACAATCCAGGGAATGCCAGCAGACTCTTAGAATCGCCTTTGCCACATTTGCTCTTCTTTCTGTCTCTGTCTACCCACTGGAGCTATCTGAATGCTGACCACTTAAGTATAAGCTGTAGACATCATGCCTTTTGTCCCTAAATGCTTCTTAGAACAAGAAGTCATCTCAATGAGGATGCGGATTTTGATATAGTACTGTTATCCAAGCTGTGTATTCCTACTTCCCCACTAAACCCCATAGCGCCCCCCTCCCCAGCCAGGAGTACATGCTGCATTCAACCTCCCGGGTCTCTAATCTGGAACAGTTCCTCAGCCTTTCTTTGTCTTTCTTGACCTGGATGTTTTTGAAAGCAGTTATTTTAAGACTGACCCTGAATTTGGGTTTCGCTGATGTTTCCTCATGATTTGCCCCAGGTGGGCACTGTTAGCAGGAGAGACCCAGAAATCCCTTTGTGTCCTCCCAGCACAGCCCCTCTCTGGAAGCTGGTGAGTCTGCAATCGGCTTGGCTTGGGCTTGTCTGTGCCAGAGGGAGCTCTCAGGGGTGAAGCCTGAGGAGGGAAAGGGGCCCCAGGGACCTGCAGGCAGGCTGGCTGGGGCTTCAGGAATGACACAACTTCCCTGGTGGTTTCTGGGGGATTGTATCTGCTACTTCATCATCTGGGGGCTTCCGAGTCCCAGCAGCGCTCCTCCCAGCGGCCCCCCTTTGGTTTTCTCAAGTGTTCCTAGCCGCTCGAGTCAAGGAGATGGTGTGTCGTGATGCCTGCGGAACCCATTCTAGGGACTGCGTAGGGGCTGAGCATCCTCGGATCACAATTCAGATTAGGCACTGGGGAGCTCTGACCCTGCTAAAGCCAATGGCCAGGACTATGGGGTGGTGGGAGCCTGGAGACTGTCTGTCATTCTGGTCTTGAACTTTAACTGAGTGGATGGGTCCGGGGTTGGGGTAGTGCTGTGGGGCCCCTCAGCCAGGATCCTTGGTAGGGAGGGCAGTGAAACTGGCATGGGCCCATATGGTGGAGGTGGGGATATGGGGCTGGGGTTTTCACATAGGCCTCTCAGTGTCAGCCTGTCCTGTTCCCTGAGGCCCCTGGGTACTCCAAACCTTGCTAACTCCCAACTCATGAGCAGAGAGAGGCCTCTGCCCAAAAGCTGCACTGGGACTGATGGGCTGATTGAGCCCCAGCCTGTGTGGGGGTGGGGGGCATCATCCCTTTTTTGGGGCTTCCCACTGACCACACACCCCTGGCCAATCCCTCTGGCCCTGTCCTGTCTGGAGGCAGCAATATGCTGACATCACAGTTTCTTAGGATACAGAGTCCCCTTGGGGTTGAGTCCAAACATGGGGTACGTGTGGGCGCTAGACCTCATGTCCTGTGGGCTGTGTGGCTCTGCCCAGGTCAGGGCAAAGGAAGGGAAGCAAAGGAGGGGTCTGCCTCTCCTCCCCATCTCCGGTAGCAGCAGCCCCCTCATGGGGCTCTGGGTAGGCAGGGCCCTTGGTTCCTGCAGGGAGAGTTGCCTCACCTTCCTGGCCTCTTCTCCAGGGTGAAGACTGCCCTGCCCTGCCCTGCCTTGCCGGGGCCTCTCTCAAGGGTCAGTCATCTCACCCAGGCCTACAGAGCCCAGCAGTTCAGATGAGGGTCCGCGGGCTGTGCTGGGAGGGGTGAGTGACCCGCTCCAGCCTTCAGGAACCTGGGCTGCCAGCTCCGGGCTGAGGCTCAGGGCTGTTTACTAGGAGAACCTGTTGGTCCCCTTCCCCTCTCCCTTACTCCCCCTACTCCCCTATCAGTCTGTCTTCACTGGGCTCAGAAGCAGCCTGGCCCCAGCAGAGGTCCTGAAAAGGGACGGTTGGTGTAGCGCTGACCCCAGAGTCCAGCGCACAGCGCCACCTCCACAGTAGGTTCCCCGCGGGGGCCTGGTCCCTGTCGGCCCTGCCGCCTGCTCCCCAGCGCCTGTCCTTGGCCTTGCAGCCGAGGGTCCGCAGGAGCCCGCGCCCACCCTGTGGAACGAGCCCGCAGAGCTGCCATCGGGAGAGGGCCCCGTGGAGAGCACCAGCCCCGCCCGGGAGCCCGCGGCCACCGGGCCCCCGGCCCCCACTGCCGCGCCGGGCCCCGAGGACAGCACGGCGCGGGAGCCGCTGGACCCGGGCAGCGGTAGGCGCGGGCCGGCAGGGCGAGGGTTGGGGGGGGGCGCGGGCGGCGCGGGCTGACCCGCCCTCTGTCCTCCGCAGGCTCGCTGGGGCCCGGCGCCATCGCTGCCATCGTCATCGCCGCCCTGCTGGCCACCTGCGTGGTGCTGGCGCTCGTCGTCGTCGCGCTGAGAAAGTTTTCCGCCTCCTGAAGCGAATAAAGGGGCCGCGCCCCCACCGCACGGCGCGACTCAGCTGCAACCCCGGTGGCGCCCCCGTGTCTCGAGTGTGTCCGCGCGTGCGTGTGTGGGCGAGCGGGGCGGGCCACAACTCGCAACACGTGCGCGCCGGGACCCCGCTCGGCTGCCCGCGCCCCTGACTCGGGCCGCTCTGCCCCGCTCCGGTCCCCCGAAGCCCCAGGGCCCGCCGCCAGCGCTGGGCCCCGAGCTCAGGGCGGGCAGGCAGGGCAGGGATCCCAAGCAGAGCCTGCGTTGTTCGGAGGGTGGGGGCGTCTTCTGACCTGGTCATCAGGCCATCTGCGGCTCTGAGCGCCAGACCCGTCCCTCCGGCGCCCCTGGGAACCCCTCCACCCCCGGGAGCCCCAGGAGCAACCCGACCCCAGTCCCAGGCAGCCTCCCTCCAACCCCCTATTTGGCCCTGGCTCTCCTTTCTTGGTCACATCCTTGGTTTTGCACACTTCCCGGGAAGCCTGGCTTTTATGATTGAGTGAGAGATTTAAAATAGTGGCTGAGCTGCCCAGGGCCGGTCAGGAAAGAAGCCTGAACTGCGTCCCTTTGGAAAAGAAGACTGGAGGCTTGAAGGAGGGACCGCCTGCACACCCCGTGAGGGTTTGATACCTTGGGCAGGGTGTAGGTGTTGGTGGAGAGAAGCCGTTCCTCCTCTACTTTCACTGTTTCTAGCAACGCTTTTGGCCTCCTTCGCTTCCCTGAGCTCCTAACCACTCCTGCTCCAGCTACCAGTTTTTCCCTCCTGGACACTCCAGATGAACAGTTGCCCAAAACACATGCGGGTTAGAAGTTTTCCATTTGTGGGACTGCTCTAAAACCGACCGGTTCTCACGAAGCTGTTTAAATTACTACATTCCACAGAACCTCTGGTAACCAAAGCCCTAGTTAAAGATGATGCAAATCAGCATACTCTTTACCTGCCTCAAAAAGATGAGAGGGACAAGGGCCAGGACCAATGGTCACCCCCTCCCTTTGTCCCAGGTTTTCCCTCCCCCCACCCAAGAGCAGCATAGGGCTCAAAACTGGCCCCTCTCCCCCTGCCTCCACTGCTGGGGGGCTTAAGTGTGGGTACTCCCCCTGGGTGCATAGTCCAGAGGCCCCACAAAAATCAGCCCCTCACTGTTAAACCAGAGTGTTGCACATGTATGCATGTTCCAGAAATCCATCCAATTCTCACAGGCTCTCAGTCTCAAGAATGTCAGGAGCCATGCTATGGCCTGTGGGAAGATGCTACGAAGTCCCACTTGATCCAAATCCTGGGCTTCTAAGGGAGGGCCTGTTCTGGCGTGGAAGAAGGAGTGTCCTGGCAGAAAGAGCATGGTCCCAGGCATGTAAGGCTGGGCAGGGTCAGATTCTAGGCCTTCCACACTCCAGGACAGAATCAAGGGTGGTGGTGGGGCACCTGTGAGGGTTACCTGGGCTGGGTGAGGAGCCTTGGTCTTTGGGTAACTTGCTAGCACCAGAAGTGGGATGAAGTGCCCGAGGTGGGAAGTGACTGGTCAGGTAGGAAGCCCCAGCCCCATGCCTGGTGTTAGATCCCCTTTGGGATCACCAGCCACTGGTACCTCAGCCGCCCTGTGCTCTTCTAAACCTTCATTCTCACTCCCACTGCAGCAGAAGGGCACCCCCGACTCCCTCAAATAGCATCTTCGGTTTCTGAAATCCTTCCACAAGTGGAGGCCCAAATCTTCCACCCTGAGGTCCTGACCCTGGCTGCTTCTTCCTGTCCTGGAAGCCACTTCAACCTCCTCCTTCAGGGCATGCTACTTCATTGGCCTTGAAAGGAGTTCTTCTTTCCCTGCCCAGAACCGAACACCTCATTCTTGTGTGCAGCAGAGCAATAAAGAACAGCGCATCACCTCCTTTATTTTATACATGATGCTTCTTTTAATGTAGCCAGAAATGATATTTGCTTTTCTCGGAACCAAAATCGATACAGGATGCAGTGACCAATTCATTCCTCACAACACCTGGGCTCCTGAAGGGGCCAGAAGACACAAGTTACATCAGCTTGTCAGGGAGCCAGAGGTGGCATGGGTTCTCGGCCAAGCTCTGGTAGGCCTGCCATGAAGCAGGGCCTGGCCGTGCAGCCAGAGGCTGGCAGAGGCTTGGGGAGGGGAGGACAGAGGCATTTGGTCTCTCAGTCCTTTGGATCGGAGACCACGGGCTGCTCATCAAGCTCAGGCAAGGGTGGTCCGTCTGCTCCCCTGGTGGCTTCTAATGGCTTCCAGGGTCGAGAAGGACATGTGCAGGGGGTCATGACAATCCTTCCAGCCTGCCCTCGGCCAGGGACACCCCTGGGGTTGGGGGCCTCTCCCAGTGCCTGGGAAGGCCCCTGGAGCATGCCAGTCCACATCCACCCCCTCTAGGAGACAAGAGGGAGAGGTGGCAGAATACTGCTTAAAATACACTTTCTCGTTTATAAATGCAGCAGAGGAAAAACGTGTCACCCTTTCTCCAGTTTGCAAGCGAGGGGGCCAAGACACGCAAGCACTCAGCCTGCGGCAGCGAGAGGGGTGAGGGGGCTCCTGCATGAGGCGCCTGCCTGCCCCCCGAGCCCCTCCACCGTCCAGCGGGCTTTGCCTGCCCGGTGCTGCTCTGGCCCGCCCGCGTCCTCCTGCCAGGCTAGTGACCCAGCTGGGGGTCATTGCCGGTTTCGGCTGCCCAGCTTCCTGCGATCCTTATTCTGGCTGCGCTGTGGGTCGTCCATCTTGTGGACTCGGAAACATTCCTTGAGGTTCTGGGACCGGATCTTGGGATTCAAGATCTCCTCAGTCATGGAACTGGGGAACCAGCCTCTCTCTTGGTCGTGCAGACGCTCACCAAAGATCCACCCTGTGCAGGGATGGGTCGGGGAGGGTCAGGCTGTGGGGGTGAGGGCTCAGTCTCCTTCCCGGCCGGGGCTCCCTTCCGTTTGGGCAGCAGCGGTGAGGGAGATGCGGGAGCCCTTTCTGAGAGCACCTGCTCGACGGCTGCTGCAGGAGACCCTCGGATTGGGTTTTCTCCCCAGAAGCCAGGAAAGCACTGCCCTGACCCCCTCCAGGGGAACGTGGTCCTCAGATGCCATGGTGTGTCCCAAATGTACTGATTCTGCACCCCATTCCTGAGCCCTCAGCAACTGTCTGCCGCTCAGCATGAAGCCAGGAGACCCCAAGGCCACCACCGTCACCCTTGTCAGGCAGCCTGTCTCTGAGCCTCAGCCCTCTGATGTCTGCTTCTGCACATGGGGAGCAGACTCCCCCCATCCCCCATCAGACTGGTGCAGAGTCTGGGGCACCAGTGGGGCGGGGAGGGGGTGCGTGCGTGGGAGGCACCCGGCACCAGGCCTCACCGTCTTCAGTCTTCTCCAGGATGTTCAGGATGTCGGCCAGCTCCAGGGTCAGTTCATCCGGCTGCTGGGCCACATATGGGTGCACGCACTGCACCTGGGGGCAATCTGAAGGCGGGAGGGAGGGAGGCGGCTCGTCCCTGTCACCATGCCCCCCGTCCCGCTCCATACCCGGTGGACCCTGGACACCCCCCGGTTAACAGGGCAGGCGCGCCTAACAGAGCAGTGCAAACTCCCCCAGCAACCGGAGGGGGTCTGTCCCTGCGAGAGGAGGGCTTGGCTCCCAAAAAAACACCATGAAAATGGCCAGAGGCTCTGAAGAAAAACCATCTGTGGACAAAGGGAGGAAGAGGCCGGGAAGGGGGCTTATTCTGGAGTTGGGAAGGAGCTTCTCTGCCCTGGGATGTGGTGCTGGGAGAGGCTGTGGGAGGGCCGGGACTTGGAGAGCAGTCAGGGCTAGAAGTTTCTCTGGGCGGCAGGTGGGCCGTTGCTAAGGTTTCAGAGAGCTGGCTACCCCAAATCACATTGGCGTTTGCCTTCTGGGCCCAGATTCCTCTTGGTTTCCCTGTGGGACCTGTCATCTAAGATCCAGTGACTTATCCCATTATGAACCATCCGCATGTCCGTGAAGTCGGTTACACCGATGTCCTCCCTCGGGATCGGTGCACAGGCCCCTTGGGCCGTGGAAGCCATGATGGCTTCTGGAAGGACCGCTCGCAGGCACTGGCCCATCTGGCATAGCAGAGAGCACCTGCCGGGGCCTCCTCTCCCTCAGAGCACTTACCCAGCAGCCGGGAAGTGAAGGAAACAAACTTGGTCCTCCGGTTGGGGGCCAGTGAGGTCATCCAGCGCTTCATCTCACTCCTGGGACATGGAGGAGGACACTGCCGAAACCCACCACGGAGCAACACCCCTCCACCTGGGCACCATGCCAGGCCCCCCATGAGGCCACAGCAGGACGGCTGGGGGGTGCCCAGAATCCAGAGGAGGGGCGTGGGGAGCCCTACAGAATCTCCCTGACACGTGTGAAGATCAGCGGGTGAGGGAGAGTCCCCCCCAGACACCCCTGACGCCACAGGCTCTCAGACACGGAACGAGGGAAGGCTATCGTTGGTCTGGGTGGTAGGAACTGTGCCAAGATGGGGGGCCGTGCCCTGTGAGCTCCGTCTGGTGGGGACAAGTACAGGGCAGCACACAGGGCTCACAGAACGGTTTCCACCTGATCTTGGCTGTCCCTCCCAGAACCGTGGGGCTGCAGGGCAGGTGGTCTGGCTGCTCAGAGAGGTAAGAAGATGGCCCGCGACCACCCAGTGACATGGGGTGCTGGTCAGCAAGGCCCCGAGGGTTCTACATCTCATCAGGAAAGAGAAGCCTTTCCAGAACCCGAGACCCAGAGGGGACAGGGACACACACACACACACACACACACACACACAACCAACGTACGGCAGCCAGGGGCCACTGAGCACATGCCGAGCCCCGAGTCTTGCTCCACCTGGAAGGAGACTTGGAGGCCCCTTGGGCGTCCGGGGCAGGGCTGGCAGCGCGGGGCACTCACTGAGAGGTCGCTTTCAGCATGTAGGTGGCCTCCCGGTCGTCTGCGTTCTCCAGCAGCCGTAGGATGAACACGTTGGCCAGCGTCTGGCCCTGGTCCTCCAGCTCTTCCACACGGAGGAGGCCCCGCGGGGCCGAGTCAAACACTTGGTACTTGTCTCTGGGGACCCAGGGTGACAGGGTGGGTGTGTTGGTCCCAAGGAGGTCCCAAGGTCCCGGGGAACCCTCCATCCTCCTGGAGGCTCTACCATTCTGGCCACTCCTCACCTCATTCTGGAAGCCCCCCACCTGGACACTGGTTCCCCTCTCCCCAGACTGCCTCCTCCCACGGCGACCGAGGGTGTAGTATGGACCCTGTTGCTATTGGCCCAAGCGGGAGCTGCCCCCGCCCCACCCACAGCCCCTTGGGGTCAGGGGCCCCAAGGCTCACCCGGGGATCTGCCGGCAGATCACCAGCAGGTCGTTGAACAGGAAGAGGTAAATTTCCCGGAAGAGTTTCTTGGTCCGCAGGGTTCGGGATGTCTTGGGGCCTGACATCTGTTGCAGCTCACCCTGCTTCAGCAGCCAGCGGGAGTGGGAGATGATGGGCACCGACTGGGCGGGCGGGGGCAAGGCGTCAGGACAGCTGTGCCCCTCCAGCTGCCCCCCAGGCTCTCCCCGCCTCACTGGAGTGCTAACCCGAGGGACAGCACAGGGGTGCTGCACAGGGAAGGCGGGGGATGGAGCAGTCCTGGGCAAATGCAGGAAGGGCAGTGTGTGTGTGCGCGCATGAGGGTGCACACTCCTGTGTACACAGGCATGTGTGCCACTGTGCATCTGTCTGCTGTGTATGTGCTTGTGTCTAAGTGTGTCTGTGTGCACTTTTGTCTCTACGTATGTGTGTGTGTACATGTGGGCACCTGCAGAATCAAATCTTCTCCCCTGTGAACCTGCCCGGTTCACAGGGGAGAAGAGAGAACTTGGTGTCACGGCACAAGCAGGCCAGGTCTGCAGGCCCCTGCAGCACAGCTGTGGGGAGGCTCCCAGCACCCAGTGGTCGGCCCGGCAGGTGGAGACATGGGGGGATGCAGAAGGCCGCATCTCCATCCTCAGCAGGTGCTCAGTTCCTAAACACAGGAGGAGCTCACGGACCCTCAGTGGGCATGGTGTGCTCGTGTGACCATGTCACCAGATACCAGTCCCAGGGGACCCTTTGGGCTCACTGTCGCCTGAAGCCTGACACAGAGGCGGGGAGGTCAGTAACTGTGGTCAGATTTTCAGTGTCACCCCCACCCCGGCTCTCCAATATAAGAATCCCTGGAATGGTCCCTGTGACATGCTTCAGTCAACTAACTGCTCAAGGTCACTCAGCCAAGAAATGAGAACAGGCAGCTCCCGGGCCCTGGCACAGCATCTCTTGGAGTATAAGCACAGGCTAGTGTGACGGCACGGTTGCGGGGGGCCGGCAGGAGCAGCCAGGGGTGCCAAGAGAGATGTCCACGAAAGGTGCCACTGCACCGAGATGCAAGGGTGGCCTATCACTGAACCCAATTGGGGACAGATGCCCCAGGCCAGCCCAGCTGGGCTTGGGGCACATGGCCCGGCCCAGGCTCACCTTGATCTTAAACTCCATCTTCTTCTGAATACTGATCATCTGCTCCGTGCGGCTCATTTTCCTGACACCCTCGTTGCACGCTTTCACCACCTGGCATAAGAAGGGGGACACATGAGGCCAGGGGCAGCTGGCTGTTCCCGGCCACCGCCTCTGTCCTCTCAGGCGCCAGAACGAATGCAGACACCACCTCCAGCTGAAACCGGCTGGTCCACGCCTTGCTATGGCTCTCAGTTCTGGGGAAAATGATTAAAAATTGCAATAATTTTACATGCACTAAAATGGAGAACAAAGCCAGCTTGGAAACCACAAGCCCCTTTAGCAAAGATTACAGCTGTATGAGCAGGTTTGCAAGGGCAGCGCCCCACGTCAGCAGCCAGGGGCGGGATAACCGACCATTTTTACCCTCCTTCTACTTATGGGCACTCGCTCAAAAAAAAATTTTTTTTTTGTACTGAACATTAGTTACTTTTATAAATTAAAAAAATCCACTTTTATTTTTATTTTATTTATTTTTTATGGATTTTACTTTTTAAATTTCTTTTCAGTTTTAAAGATTTCATTTATTTATTCAACAGAGAGAGACACAGTGAGAGAGGGAACACAGCAGAGGGAGTGGGAGAGGGAGAAGCAGGCCTCCTGCAGAGCAGGGAGCCCAATGTGGGGCTCGATCCCAGGACCCCAGGATCATGACCCGAGCCGAAGGCAGATGCCCAACTAATGAGCCACCTGTGCCCCTGGATTTATTTTTTAAATAGTCTCTACACCCAAGCAGGGGCTCAAACCCACAAGCCCAAGATCAAGAATTGCATGCTCTACCGACTGAGCCAGCCAAGTGTCCCTAAAACTCCACCTTTAAGAAAAAGGTAAACCATGGGAAGCACAGTATAGCTTTCATTGGATAAGAAAGAAAGGGAGGTGACAGCAGAGAGGAACTTAAGAAACAGAAAGCCTGGCCCCCGGCACATGGGCCTCTCGTGGGTGCAGATGGTCACTGGACTCACCCTCCAGGGCCCAGTGGCGGCTGGGATGAACCCCCGCCTGACAGGTGAGTGAGTCCCGGTGTGGGGGGCAGGCAGAGGGCCCTGAAAGATGCCCCCTGGCTCCCGGGTCATTCACCCTCCCTGACCAGCCCAACAGGTGGCCAATTGGTAAGGGACAGGAGGGGCCAGCCAGAGGAGAGGATGCCCGGCAGCCACCCACACGAGGAGGGACATACGTGAACCCCCCCCAAGCCTCTCCTCTGAGGTCAGCTCCCAGGAGAAACCGCTTCTCCAAGGGTGAGGAATACACATGGTGTCTTCCCCCCTGGGCCGGAAAAGCCCAGGGTTTGGCAAGACCCGTGAGTCCCCCCAGTAGACAGGAGGGGAGTGGCCTGGGGACAGGACGAGGTGTGCGGAGGAAGGGATGGGGTAGGGCTATGTCAGGGGACAAGGAGAGCCAGATCCTTGGGGAGGCACAGGAGGGAAGACACTGGAAGCCAGCAAGGACAAGCGTGGGGCCTGGGAGAGAGATGGCCGGTGGGGGGGCAGTAGAGGTCACTGCAGCTGCGGCCTGGATGCTTGGCTGGGGCCACACCTGATCTGTTTTGAGGACTTCAACGACCTTTCATTCCCTCCCTCCCTCCTTCCTTCCTTTTTCTTTCTTTCTTTTTTTAAGTTATCTTTATGCCCAAGGTGGGGCTTGACCTCGTGACCCTGAGCTCAAGTCACTTGCTCTCCCCCCGACTGAACTAGCCAGGCACCCCTCACATGACCTTTTTTGATTGCAAAAGCAGATATTAAAATGAATTTGCGATTTCCAAAGACACAGTGACAGAGGAGGAAGCAGGACCAGAAGGCGGGGGTCAGGCCAGGGAAAATGGTTCAGTGGGGACAAAAGGAGGAGGGAGCCCAGCTCACCATTTCCAGTTCTTTGTGGGCGTCCAAGGCCGTGCACTCCCGCTCAGACCTTTCTTCCACTCTCTTCAGAATGTTCTGAACACAGGAAAATCTACATTAATTTGTTCCCGGGTGGCCTTTCCTCCCTGCCCCGCCCCCATGCATCAGTGGCACAATCAAGAGCCCAGTGGGGTGCAGGAGACCACGCAGCAGGCCCAGGACGGAGCATTCTGACCCATTGGGGGCCTCCTGCGAGGACCACAAGTCAGGCTCCTGCCAGGGGTTTACCATGAAGGCCAAGCTGCAGCCCCAGATCCCCCACCCCGGTGATGGGGGTGCTTAACAAAGACACCAAAGTAAAGCCAGCGACCTCCTGCTGGTGGGGTGTGCTGGGCAGTGAGGGGACAGCCATGCTCTGGCCAACTCTGGCCCCACGCTGTGCGTGATGCTCATGGCAGGCATGGGGGACTTCCCCGCCCTCCCCCTAGAACCAGTTTGTGTCCGAGTTCCAGTGACCCTGAGACTTCGTTAACTCTGGTCTTACTGAAGAAAAGGCCTTTCTTCCAACTGTTTGATTTTCTTGACTTAACAAAATGAGGCTTCCATGGCCTTTGCCTCAGACTCATTTCCTCAGAAGCTTCCTGAAGGCTCCAGGCCACCATTGGCCTGCCTGCGCCCGCACCCTCCCTCAACACATTAAGATAGGTCTTGATCTTACTTCTGTTGGTTTTCATCGTTTAAAAATTAAGATTTTAGTATATCCATAAATGCTCTTTCCCTATGATTTCTTAAATGTTCCCCCTGTCTTCTGATTCAGTTTTCCCAAGTTAAAAAAAAGAATCTCACATGTAACCCTTTGTTGACCCGTGTCCGTGTCCAGGGTTCATGCTCCCTGAGTTGTCACATGGTGCTCTCTTGGGCCATCCTGGGGGTGGGGGGAGTTGCTTCCTCTGATGCCCCCCCCCTCTTTGGTCCCAGGCCCCTGGGCCCTGTCCCCTCACACTCCCCCCAACCCCGGCTGCAACCTTTTCTCCTTACTACTGCCCACCCCACGATGTCTGACCTCTCAGCTACCCTAGCTGTGGCTTGCAGGTCACCCTCTCAGCTCGTGGCCCTCTGAAGCCACTCCCCCTGCCAGCTGCACCAAACACCCCAGAAGCCCACAGCAGGCACAGGGTCACCTTTTAGGAAATGCCCCCTCCAGGTTTCTCTGTCCCCAGCCCTCCTAGGCTTCCTTCTTCCTCCTAATCATCCTTGAGCACTGTGTCCCAGGGCTGGGTCTTGGGACCCATCTCTCCTTCCTTGATGATGTCTTTCCCTAAACGCCACCTTGATGCCAAGAGGCCCTGCACTGTCTTCTCCCTTTAACTATGCACTTGGAGATTCCCTGGAACCCTGACGCTCCCCGCCCTGCCTCCCCGCCTCAGGAAGGGCTGCACCATCACTCCTGCGGGTCCAGCTCTGACTCTTTCTTCCTCTTCCCCGGAGTAGCAAGTGAGCATCTCAATTCTGATTTCCCTCCAGGATCTCCCCCTCCTCCCCCCACCCTCACCTCCATGCCTGTCCTCCAGGCCAGGCTGCCTTTCTCCTGTAGCTTCCTGACCCCTTCTCCCATTTGCACCCCTGCTCTCCTGCCCCTCACTCTGCAAAGGCAGTGTTGTGGGCACTCAGATGAATCAGGCAACTCCCTGTCCTGCTGAAGCATGAAGCCAGCATCTTGCCTGGTCCCTTAGGGCCTTAACTGGTCTCACAACATCTCTGCAGTTACTCCTGTCAGATTCCCTCAGCTCACCACTAGCCTTCCCTCCTAGGAGCCTCGCTGCCCCAGGGCCTTTGCATAAGCAGTTATCTGTCACTTGAATGGCTCCTCTTTGTCAGCCAAGTCTCAGTGCAGATGTCACTTGTCTAAGAGTCTTTCTTGACATTCCCAACTGGCAGTGGCCGGGCAGTGACCCCCCAATCATGTGCCCTCCATTTCACTGTCCTCACAGCCATGACCACTTCCTGCTTGTGTGTGCTTGTTGATCTCGTTCCCAGACTGTGGTTCACTGGGAAGAGGGGCTGACTCCCCCACTGTGTGGCACACAGTAGGAGCTTCATTAGGATTTGTGGAGCAAATGGACTTCCTAGAAAGCTAGCAGAAATCTGGAACGACCAAAGGAAACAAGTCTGCAGCGGGAGAAGCACACGCAAGCCTGGTCCGCACATCAGGGTGAGGGCCGGGGGGAGAGGCTGGTACCTGGACCAAGAGCTTGAGGCGTGTGATCCTCTGGAATGGCAGGATAAGGAAGGAGGACAGGGGCAGCCCCCGGCACTTGGGGTCCAGCTCCAGCTGTGCAATCAGCTCCCGAAAGGCTGCCTTCTCCTGGCTGGGGTACACAGACATGAGAGTTGGTCTCTGGCTCTCAGGAGGTGCATGTCAGAAGTGCATCCACGGCCTCGGAGGAACCAGACAGCCCATGGGCATGGGACACACGCTGATTTCTTTTAATGGAAGATAAACTGCTCATGTACAAGCCAAATGATAACAGTGGCTTCACATGCCTGGGCCATGAAAACTTCATAGGATGTGTTGCGTGTGGGAAGGTAAGAATCCTCGTGTGGCGAAGTCCATGACTCAGACGCAGGATTTGGTGATCTACCCAGCAGGGAACTGTGGCAAGGTGAACCCATGGAGTGACAGGAACAGCAGCAGGCCGGGGACAATGGCCGCAGGGACGTCCTGTCTGCAGGTGGCTCGGCAGTGGGGAGCAGGGGGCTGCCCTGACATGGGCTCCAGGGACCCTGGGTGGCTCGTCAACAGGAACCCCGGCTTGCGGCCTTCCCCTCCGGCCCAGACACCCTGCGCTCCAGGGACGCACCGTGTACCTGCAGCCCTGCAAGGCCAGGACCCTGTTCTCCTGCCTGCTTGTCACCTCCACGTCTGTCCTCGAACTAGCATCCTGATTCCCTTGAGTCCCAGTTTTTAACCCCCAAACGTCAAGCACCAAACCCCGAATGTTCAAGTTTGAAACCCTCCACAGTTAGCCCGGACAGCAAGGCCCAGGGGAGCGGGATGGCCGGCGGGGAGCTCTCGGCGGGGGTGGGGTGGGGTGGGGTGGGGGCTCTGGCGCTCCCCAGTGGAGCTAAGAACACATCATGGGTTCAGGCGTCACCAAAGCACGGCACCAAAGTGTGAGGGAGTCAAAAGAGGCAAAAGGACTGGAAAAATCACCTCATCATCCGAAACCCCAGGGAAGCTGAGAAGTGGGCAGATGAATGAGGAAGTCAAGGGCGTTGCTGGAAGGCCACAAAGGCGCCCCCTGCTGCCCCATCCCTGCCTCTGAGATGCCTCAAACCATCTTCCCAACCTCCTGGGGCACAAGGGGCCCTCCCGGGCTCAGACCCTCTTTTGTAAGGCTCGAAGAGCTCAGCTCAACCACTCCAGGCACGGGTCAGATGGGCGCCACGGCTGATGGTCGTGGGGTCGACGTTTCTCCAGTGACTCTGCAGCCCCCCGAACGAGCCGGGTTTGGAAAGTAGGGGTCCCAGGGCCATGGCTCGGTGTCCCGGTGGGAGAAGCGACAGCCTGCACGGGGGCAGGGAGAGGGGAGGGGGGACACACACTCACAGCAGCTGCTTGTAGGTCCTCTCCTGGTAGGTCTGGTTGCTGACATAGGTGATGTACACAGAGAAGTGGTTGGCTGCGTAATGGTACACGATGTCGCACACGTCCGAGATGACAATGTTCTCCTCCATCCGGCGCTCCAGCTCCAGGAGAAACCTGTGGGGAGGAGGAGGGGGCAGTGGACAGGGGTTCGGGTAAAGGGCGCCTGCACCGGGATGCTCAGGACACATGGCTGCCCCCGGGCCTGGCTCGGGCAAGGCCACAGACACGGCAGGACGTGAGCCCCACACTGATGGCACCTTTGGTCCCACAAGGGAGTCAGTCATCCCATGTTTTTAGGTGCCTAATAGTATCAGGAGTGTTTTCAAAGAGAGAGAAAGAGGCCTTATGTTTAACAGACGTACTGAAGTGCCCACAGACGAGGTGACTGATGGGGATCGGCCTCCGTGGGATCCCGTGGGGAGGGCTGGGGACGCAGGCCAACCCAGGTGCTGGGCTGGGGGGCTGAGCTCGTGGCACTGGCATGTCTGTTTCTGCATGTTTGGAATTCTCCACAATAGAGTGTAAGTAAACACATAAAAAGATGCCCTTTCCCCAATGGAGTGAAGCAGCAGAGGCCAACGGGTCTCTCAGCAGCCGTGTGTCCGAGCCCCCAGGGCGGGGAACTGCCAGGAGGAGGTGGGTGTCCGGTGGGGGAGGAGGGAGTACCCGGGGCACCCCGGGGCCGGAGGGGCCGGAGGGGCCACACGGCAGCTTGGCATCTGAACATGCGTGGTTGGACCCAAAAGCTGAGTTTTGTTCTTTGAGCCATGGACTCCGTGGTCCAGCGGGAAATGGTCGGCGGATGCTCTAACCCAACAATGAAACTGGTGCCCTTTCCTTCTTTGCCAGAATCAGTGAATGGCTGTTCATCCCCCCTCCAGTTAAGCTCCTCCCATCCTTCCCAGGCAAAACAGAAGCACGGTTCCAAAGACCTCCTTCCCAAATCAGCGCAAACACCATCTGACTGGAGGGAGGAGGTCCGGGACATGTCAGGCTGGGGTTTTAGGACAGCAGCTCCCACGGATGCCCCTGGACCCGGTCAGGACACATGCCACACACCTGCCTGATGGCGGGGGACACGAGGAGCACATGCGTGGACGGAAAGGCATGTGGAGGCAGCAGGCCTGTTCAGGGGGGCACAACTGGCCGCCCTGCTGGGAGGGGTGGCGGGTGGTCGGGTTTATGTATTTATTTCTATCTCACTACAGATAATTCCAAACACACAAAAGCAGAGAAGCCGGTATAACAGGCACTCGCTGCCAGCTTCGGCTGCGCCCCAGGTGAGGGGAAGTTTCTGGAAGCCAGACCCCATGAGGCCCAGAGCAGGGGGCTCACCGCTCGCTGACGGCCATGACGTCCAGGACGTTGGAGAAGAGGATGTGCGCCTCCGACGGGTGCAGGATCTTCTTCAGACGCTCATTCTCCATGAAGTGAGACACGAGCAGGCTCAGGCTCTTGTAGTAGGAGGCCTCGGACGTGACCAGTTCGAACATGGCCTGTGTGGAGACAAACAGGCAAGAGGAGGGCCTGGGTCACCTCCTGGGCCTCATCTTGCAGGGGGCCGTCCCAGTTAGGGACGCAGAGAGAGGCAGGTGTGTGGAGGAGCGGTGCTTCCATGGGCCGGCAAGAGCGCCCCCCACCCCAGGTAGTGGGGTACTGTGCTCTGGGCTCCCTGTGCTGAACACTGCAGACCACCTAATGCCCAAAACACGGAGCAGGCAAAAACCCAAGAAGGCAGTCATCTATCAGCGCTCCAGCCACTGCTTGGGGAGAAGTATAGGGTCTCCCGGTGCAGAATGGGTGGGAAGATCACTAGGGAGGGACTCCTGCCCTTACTCGCCCCCAAGGACTGTGGGAAGGACCCAGGCCACAATGTCAACCACCAATACCAGCAGGGGGTGCAACTTACACCTTTAACTTGTCTGAAAATTGAAAAAATGAGCATCTATTATTTCTTTCATGGTCCAATTTTATAATGTAATCGATAAAGCAATGTTCATTTTAAAAAAGAAAAAGAAATCCGGAATCTAATAAGGTTTTTGGAGACACCCTTATTCTGTAGCATGACTGTTACCTGGTCGCTGAGACTTTGCCCGCGACAACATGAAGCTCTGTGCTCTCCAGCAAGGAGCTTCTCCGGAGGGCTCTAGCTCCCGGCTCAGCTCCCCCACCCAACTGGCTCACAAGCCAACCGAGGACCCTTCCTGAGAGTGGGGTCAGGCCCCACAATGTCTGCCCAGAAAGGATGTGTAGTGGGGTAATCTGTGGACCCCCCCACAAGCTGTGTCCATGTCCTAAGCTCTGGCATCTATGAATGCGAACTTATTTGGGGACAAGTTCTGTACAGAAGAATGTGAAGGACATCACCCTGGATCAAGAGCCTAAACCCAATGACAGGTGTCTTTATGAGAGAGGTATGGGACACAGGAGGGACGTCTGACACGGAGGCACAGGGAGGAGGCCGTGTGAACACAGGCAGAGCTGGACAGGCTGCTCTGTGAGGCTGCAGGCAGAGTGGGGGTTAAAAGAAGGGACGTGTTGGGGCGCCTGGGTGGCTCAGTGGGTTAAGCCTCTGCCTTCGGCTCAGGTCATGATCCCAGGGTCCTGGGATCAAGCCCTGCATCGGGCTCTCTGCTCAGCTGGGAGCCTGCTTCCTCCTCTCTCTCTCTGCCTGCCTCTCTGCCTACTTGTGATCTGTCAAATAAATAAATATCTAAAAAAGAAAAAAAAAGAAAAAAAGGGACATGTTTGTAAGTTGGGGACACACGGTGGCATACACCTGCCCAACAGCAGGGATAAAGTTCATAAGGAAGTCACTCCAGGGGTCACCCCATCACAGAGCCTGGGCCACTGCAGCAGAGAGCCCCCCAGGCGCTCTGGGGTCTGTCCCTGACCCAGGCTGACCGGAGCCAGGCCTCGGCCTCTCTGGAATCATCCTTGAGTCATGGTGGCCTGTATTCAGTGGACGAAGCCACAGGAGGCACCCCCCCATCCCCCAACCTTGCTGGTGGCCCCTCCAGTGCTACTGACATAGAACCACGTCCCGCTGCCAAGTCTAAGTTTCCTAAGAAAATGTCAGGCAGTCGAAGCTTGGGAGTTCTAGGCAAATAGAACTAAAAAGGCCCCCAGCTGACACGGATGTGTGTTGCAGAGAGGAAACAACCCCGTGCCCCACCTGCAGCCCCACAGAGGAAGGCGCACTCCCGACTCCCGGGGTGGGGAGGGGGAGTAGGGAGGGCTGGGGGCCGGGGGCCCTCCGGCGGCTGGGCCTGACCTGCTGGTCACGGACACCGGCTGTGCCCACCACCCACTCTGCCTCCTTGGCCGACAGGCCATTAGTTGCCCGTGAAGTCTGTGTTTCTCTTCATGTTATGTCACGTTATTTCCCCCATCAATATGGCTGTTTTTCCTCATTGATACCGTTTTTACTCTCATTCAAGCCGTGTGGCGGCAGCGCGGGGTTGACGGGGATCTGGGCCCTGTCTGCTTTCCAGACCCACTCGCTCACTTGCTCACTCACTTGCCGGCTCTCCCATTTGCTCCCATGTTTACTGAGCGCCTGTCTAGGCCCCAGGCATTCAGGGGTGAGCAGGGCCAACTCCCTGACACCACAGCGCTTGTGTCCCAGGGGGTGGGGACAGAGCAGACAGGAGTACCCCTGTCCCAGTCAGGCAGTGAGGAAGGCCACGGAGCAAACGGGGAGAGGTGTGTGTGAGTGTGAGAGACTGCACATCCGACTGAGGGTAAGAACGTGTACGTGTGCGTATGAGAGCATACACATATGAACGAGCGTGTGTATGAGTGAGCATAAGAACGTGCACGTGCATGTGTGCAAGCATGTGTGTGTTGCTTCCCGCAGGGCACTCCTTCCTGAGAGCACCACTGCTCCGTGGCTGGGCTGTTGAGGCCGCCCCTTGCCCACCACCCAGCTGAGACCCTGGGCCTTAGGGAACACTCAGGTAGACCGACCCGGATTTTCGGAATCGTGGCTCGTCTCTCAGTGGTGCCCTTAGTGCTCAGTTGGATTCGTATTCGGTTTGATTTCTGCCAATACTCAGGCTACACTTCCAGTTTTTTCCAGCCCTGCCACTACCAAGCCCGATGCTACCTGGGTACTTTCCAAGGGGCAAGAGCCACTCAGCTCTGGACGCCGCGTGGGCGGGGTCGGGCCAGGTGGTTCTGCAGTTGCGAGGACGGTGGTCGGCAGCTGAGGAGTGGAACAGTCAAGGCCTCTGCCTCGGAGTTAGCCAGACCTCGGCCATGAATGAGAATTGCTTTATCCAGCTAAGCCTGTTTGCAGGCGCACAAAATGGGAACAAGAGTCCCCAGCCGACAGTCCACAGCCTGGAGCCCGCCCATCTCAAAGCACCTGCTGGACGCCCGGGGTCATTCCCGAGCTGGCATCAGGGCGCTGCCCTCACAGCACTGAACTTCACAGGATGGAGCTCTGGCCAGAGGGGTCAGGAGGGGTTTGTACTAGAAGGTGACCCTGGACATGACAGCAAGCCCATTCCCAGAGGCGCAAATGCTCATGGGGAGAAGGGATGCGGGAGCCCGGTGAGACAGTGGGGGCTGCTGACCAGACCACGAGAGAGGGCCACGGAGGGAACAGCAGGCTCCTGTTTGCATTTTTGAGTCTGTCCCCCTGCCCGCTGTGTGGGCCAGAACCATGCAGCCCTGTTTTCCAGAGTCCGAGAGGGCTGCTCCTGACCTCGGAACGTGTTCACCTCACTTCCCACGCTGGCCTGTGGAGAAGCCATGTCCAGCTCCCTGCAGGGTTACCCCACCGGGCCTGGAAGGCACTGGATCCTATCTTTCTCAGTAAATTTAGATTTTTCTCCAAAGAAAGGAAACGACAAAGAGAAATCACTGATTGGTGTCCCATCTGGGACCGTCACTGCTCCATGTCCCACGAGCTGGCCCAGTTTAGCTTCAGCCCGCAGCATCTCCCCCTCTCTGGGGCCGTCCAGACACGTGTGAGACTGAGGATCCCAGACCAGCACTGCACCCCTCAAACACAAGATACTCCAGAGACACACAAAGCCAGGACCCCTCGTTAATGCAGTATGGGCCACGGGGGCTGCTTGGGGGGTTGCTGGGATGCGGCAGGCCATCTCAGCACGGGGGAGGTAGGGGTGCCCAGAGTTAGGACCACCTGGCCACGCTGTTGGAGCAATGAATTTGAAGAAACAAATGAGACTCCAGCCCATTAGCAAGGCAGATAAAAGAAGAGGCGGGGACACCAAGAAGATCTGGAGGCACCCACGATCTGCTTCTGAGCCGCTGCTAAAACAGAGAACACTATTTGTTAAGAACTCAGTTTCCTGACCCACAGTACGGGTGACTGCAGATGGTTCAGCCTGTGTCGTCCTCCATTGTCCACGGGGTCCTCAGGGTCCAGCCAGGTGAACCCACCTCCTCTGTCCTCCACACCCCACTCCCAGGGGGCTACGAGCATCGGCCCTTCATTCTTCCACCGGCAAAGCTTGGGCTGGGTGATTCCCTACCCTGGTGTTCACCTGCACCAGCTCCTTGTAACTCAGGGTGGCCTAGGGAAGCCCCCCTACCCAATGGCCCCCGAGGGGCGTTCTGTCTAGCTCTGGATTGTTTGCGGCTTCCCTGGACCTCAGTGCTCGTGAATCACAGCTGTCTGATGCCCTCACCTTCCCTTTATCACGATGTGGTCCTGGGGCCTGAGTCACCAGGGCGACCTCTGTGGGGGTTGGTGTGGCATCAGCACAGCCAGGAAGAAGCACTCCCTCCCTGACAGTCCCGGGTTGTGGGGGAGGGGCGCGCCTCTTCCCAAGTCCTAGGCTCTTCCCAGGGCAGGCTGTCAATGGTGGCCAGGTCTGAGCTCCCATCTGAGTGGATGAAAGGAGCAAAATGGATTTTCTTAGGTAGCCTGCGTTTTCCCACCTGTTATGAACTGAACTATGTCCCCCAAAACTTGTATGTTGAAGTTCTAGCCCCCAATACGATGCATTTGGAAATGGGGCAGAGGAAGAAGTCATTAAGGTTTACTGTAAGGACTGGTGTCCTTACAAAAAGAGACATACCCCAGGGATGCAAGTCAAGGATGGGGGTCCCACCAGACACCAACGCTGCTGGTACCTTGATCTTGGACTTCCAGCCTGGGAGCTGTGCGAAATCCATACCTGCTGTCCAGCGACCTGGTCTGGGGCAGTCGGTGAGGGCAACCCAAGCCGTCCAAGGCACCACCAATTTCCCATCCAGCTCCAGAAATTCTGGCACTCTCCATCCTCCCGGCCGCCCTCGCTCACCAGCTGAGCCCACCTGGACTGGAGGCTGAGGCCGGGAGCCCCCTCTGGGCACCGGATACACACCTCTCAGGGAACCAGGGAAAGTCGGGCATTATTCCCAATCACCAGAGTGAGGCCTGGGACCACAGTCAAGAGAAAGGAGATGACCTCTGTGTCACCGGGGCCACTCAGACTGGACAGATGACTCCTCACCGATTTTCTGTCACACAGCATGTGCTGCTTCCCAAAAGTCACACCAAGGGGAGAAAGTTCATCTTGCAAGAACTCAAGATCTTCCTGCTGCCCCTCCCTTGCCAGAATGAGGCATCTTTCTCTCTAAGTCCAGGAAATGCTTGGCCACGCTCCTCTCTTAGTGACTGTGCACCTGTTCAGACAGGTGGGGGCAGCCCGCGCCCAGTGGACGGAGGTCAGGAGGTCACTAGTGTCCTTGTTCTCTCCACCTTGTCTGTGCAGAATTAGCAGAGACAAATAGCCCCAGGGTGCTCGTCCAACACCCAACAGGTGCCTAACCCCTGACTCGGTCCTTAGTACAGCCCTGGAGGTCTCCCAGATTGTCCCCATGGGGCAGAGGTGGGTGCTAAGGTCACCCGAAGGTTCTGCTCCCCAGGCCCCCTGCTCCCCACACTCGGGGCAGCCAGGATCTGTTTACAAGGACACCATTAGTTGCATCTTACGTTCATCCTTCTTTCTGCTGGCCTGGACGGCCAATGTCCCGTCTCCTTTCCTAGATGGCTTCCTAAAGCAGCTCGTACAGAAAACTCAACGCTCCAGAGGTTTCCTGCCCACCTGCTAAGAGCTGGGGGCCACCAGACACTGGGGACTCCGAGATGACCAAGACCCACCCCCTACCCCTTGGAGACCCTCTGCCCAGGACACCTCAGCCGCCCAGCACTTTGGCTCACTCTTTCAACAAACATGTCCCAAGAGCCACCTCTGGGATGTGACTGGGCTCAATGCTGGGGACATAGAGGGACAGAGGCATGCTGTCACCAAGAATGCAGCTGGGGGGACACCTGGGTGGCTCAGTGGGTTAAGCCGCTGCCTTCGGCTCGGGTCATGATCCCAGGGTGCTGGGATCGAGTCCCGCATCAGGCTCTCTGCTCGGCAGGGAGCCTGCTTCTCCCCTCCCCTCTCTGCCTGTCTCTCTGCCTACTTGTGTGATCTCTGTGTGTCAAATAAATAAAATCTTAAAAAAAAAATCCATTAAAAAAAAAAAAAGAATGCAGCTGGGGCATGGCCAATGACAGTTCAGCAGTGGTCCTGACAGTGAAGTGGGAACGCAGGGGAGGGGGCCTTGCCTCATCGGTGGCGAGGGTTCTGGAAGGGGCTGAGTCAGAGAACTAGAAGAGTTAGCTAGGCAAAACTGGGGAAACACCAATGTTTTTCAACCTGGTCCCCAAAATGCAGATCCCCAGGCCTCGCCCCAGACCCACACACAACCTGTCTTTAAACAAGATGCCTAGGTCCTCGAGAGGCATGGCAGGGACGAAGGACCTGGCCCCCAAAGCTTCTACAAGTACCCTTCTTTCTTCCTTGTTCCTCGGAGTCCTAAGTGTTAGGGCCCTTGCCCGATGCCTATCTTTCCTGTTAGTCCGTTTGCTTGTAGCTGGAGGGTGGGAGGGACAGAGGGAAAGTTGGGCCCTAAGGCCAGGGGCTTGGGGCATCCCTTCTGGAGCACCAGACTGCCTCAGAGGCTGTGGGGACGCAACCCACGGACAGCTTGGTTCGGACCCCACGTTCCTGGCTGCACGCCCCACACCATGCCAGAGGGAGTGATGGGGCCTTGTTCTGCTGAAGGGGTGGCCTCATGCTCCAGATGCTCGGTCCCTATGCACAGATGACCACACTTCCTCTCTCCTCGGAAAGGTGTCACAGGAGCCAGGGAAGGGGTGGCCAGGCCCATCCATCAGAGGCCACACCTGCTCTTGGCTTTGGGGCCTTCAGAGTAGCCCCCACCTCGGGGCAGATTCACGTCCACACTCCCGGCACATTACGCTCCCCCTCGTAATGGCACAAGGCTGGGCTCACCTCTGTGCCTAGCACAATAATCCACATCTCACAGGCATTCAGGTGGCCAGAAGTGACTCGAAAAAGGCTCTTAGTAATGAACAAGTTCCTAAGGGTGCCTCTTTCTTCCACAAACGATGATGAAGTCAGATTCCAGAGCTCATGCCTTGACCAGCTGGTCAAGGCTGCTGTACATCTGGTCCATGTGGGAAACGCAAGGGAGGGACAAGGCTGAGCGAGTTCGCAGGGCCGGAGGATCACAGGGTGCGGTGACAATGACCCCACCTTGTTGCAGCAGGCGTAGAGCTCACGTATGAGATTTGAGCTTGTCAGCAGCCCCTGGGGGCCCAGTGCCCCCCACACCACCAGCAGTCCAAACCCAGTCCTCTGCAAGGGCCACACACGTCACAAACACCCACTGTTATGTTTCCTCCAGATGACCTGTTTAGTAAGATGATTTATGAAGAAATTTACACTTAGGGACGCCTGGGTAGCTCAGTCTGTTAAGCAACTGCCTTTGGCTCAAGTCATGATCCCAGGGTCCTGGGGCTGAGCCCCACATTGGGCTCCCTGCTCTGCAGGAAGCCTGCTTCTCCCTCTGCCTCCCCCTGCTTGTGTTCCCTGTCTCTCTCTCAAATAAATAAATAAAATCTTAAAAAAAAAAATTACACTAAAGTAGATAAAAATTTAAAACTTGAAACGATGTTCAGCCTCACTCATGGTAAGAGAAATGCAAATTAAAACCACAACAAGATATCACTCATGATCTAGCTCGTTGGTCAAGACAAAATGATCGGCTAATGTACAACGGTGGTGCCGAGCCCCTGCCCTCAAACTGAAGTGTGAAGACAGTATCTTCACCAGATTTAGAAGAGCAGGTAACTTTTAACTCCACAGTTCCACTGGCAATTCCCATGGAACTCCACCGTGTGGGTTTCAGTCTTAAATAATGCTGCATGCAATGTCCTTGATCCACACATTTTTTTAAAAAGGATTTAAAAATTTATTTGAGAGAGAGAGAGAGATCACAAGCAGGGGGAGAGGCAGAGGGAGGAAGTAGACTCCCTGCTGAGCAGAGAGCCCGCTGTGGGGTGGAGGTGGGGCGGGGGGTTGGGGTGGATGGATCCCAGGACCCTGAGATCATAACCTGAGACGAAGGCAGAGATTTAACTGACTGAGCCACCCAGGCACACTGATCCACAATATTTCTAATTACAAATGCCCATCAATGGGGGGTTGTTTAAATAAATTATGGAACATCAAAGACAACAGAGATCTATAAGGCTAACAAAAAAAAAAAAGAAAAAAAAGAATGGGCGCTCCATTTGGGCTGGTGTAGAAAGATTTTCAAAATGTTCTACCAAGTTAAAAAAGAAAGCAGGGAGCAGAACAATCTAATAGCAGGTTCACTGTTTGTGTGACATGCGGACACTGGCCCTGGGTGTCAGGCACAGAGGAGACTTTTTCACTGTAAACCCATTTACTCTTTTTTGCACTTTATATCAGGTACATAAATCATTTATCCAAAGGATTCCTTTTAAAAATGACAAATGCTAACATCTCTTTGTTAGAAGAAGTTACAGGTGTTTGTCATAGGACAGGAGCTGTCTGGCATTCTGTGTGATGGCTCCTGTCTGTGTTAAATCACAGGCAGAGTCCCTGCCCTCCGATCAGAGACTCATTTGTGGAATGGTTAAGCTTTATCCTAAAGAGACAAGGACGTGGTTCCACGTAGGCTGGTGGCCTAAATAACAATCATGATTGAATTTCTTGATAGAAGTATATCATATGGGGGCACCTGGGTGGCTCAGTGGGTTAAGCCTCTGCCTTCGGCTCAGGTCATGATCCCAGGGTTCTGGGATCAAGCCCCACATGGGGCTCTCTGTTCGGTGGGGAGCCTGCTTTCTCCTCTCTCTCTGCCTGCCTCTCTGCCTACTCGTGATATCTGTCAAATAAATAAATAAATTCTTAAAAAAAAAAGAAGTACATCATATGAAGGGCACCTGGGTGGCTCAGTCCTTAAGGGTCTGCCTTAGGCTCAGGTCATGATCCTAGAGTCCTGGGATGGGGCTGCATCAGGCTCCCTGCTCAGCAGGGAGCATGCCTCTCCTTCTCCTACTCGCTCGCTTGTGTTCCCTCTCTCTGTGTCTCTCCCTGTCAAATAAATAAATAAAAATCTTCAAAAAAATAAAATTTAAAAGTACATCATATTAAAAACCCATTATTTTCTTCTAAAATGGATAGTTTTCTTAAAAAAAAAGTACTGGGGCTCCTCGGTGGTTCAGTGGGTTAAGTCTCTACCTTGGGCTCAGGTCATGATCTCAGGGTCGTGGGATCGAGCCCCACACCGCATCGGGCTCTCTGCTCAGCAGGGAGCCTGCTCTCTGCTCCCCCAGCTCTGACTGCCTCTCTGCCTACTTGTGAACTCTGTCAAATAAATAAAATCTTTAAAAAAAAAAAAGTACCTTAAAATTTGAAATTGTGGAAACGGGTTGAAAAACAAACCAAAACAAACAAACAAACAAAAAAAACCCTGTCCCATTCAGGGGCTGAGCAGACTCAGACTGTAGGAGATCTCGACAGATCCCCTAGCTGGCCTGCACCAGATAACCACGGGGTCCCTGGCAGGACGAAGTTCGAGGTCCTGTCAGGGCTGTCCTGCTGCGGGTAAGGACCTGCCTGCACAGGCTGCCCCACAGGAGTGTCTGTGTGACCCTGTCTCCTTGGAGATGCTCAAACTACCCTTCCCAGCTCACTTTTCCAGCACACCCAGCTCACCAGGATCAGGGACCAGATAGGGCGAGTCTGTTCTATCCTGTTTGCCTCGACAGGTTCCAGGCGCTCGCTGGGGACACCAGCCATGCCAGTCGCAGGAGTGACCAATACTGGGGACGGCCCCTGCAGGTTCTCCATTATCTCTCAGGACCCCGGCATCAGCTGGTGAGAATCAAGTACTATCTGATGTTTCTTCCAAGGAGATGCCTGCCCCCCTCCCCCAGTCCTGGTCCCTCCTCTGTTTTTCAGTCTCTTTTCAGGATCATTCCATGATCCAC
>ML103791.1:0-18945 GCA_003697995.1 Taxidea taxus jeffersonii | reverse complement strand
CAGTTTATTCTTTGAAAACATGTTTGTTACATGTTTTGCCTTTGTACACTGTCTTACTAAATAATTCCCCTATCATTGCACATTTCAGGTTCTTCCTGCCATTTTCCCCCTGACTTCTGCTGGAATGAACATCCTAATAAATAACTACTTGTGCACTTTTCTGATTATTTTTCAAAATAAATTTCTAGGAATAGTAACACTAGACAGTGTGCAAACACACCCTTGTAAGGGTTTGGTACAAATTTTGCTTTTTCCTATCAGCTATTTGAGAATACTCATTGAAAAATCCCCCAACACCACGTTTTAAATATATTTACATTTAGGGGCACCTGGGTGGCTCAGATAGTTAAGCATCTGCCTTTGCTCAGGTCATGATCCTGGGGTCCTGGGATCGAGTCCCACATCGGGCTCCCTGCTCAATGGGAAACTGGCTTCTCCCCTACCTCTCTCTCTCTCATGAATAAAAAAATAAAAAATAAATAAAAATAAAAAATATATAAATATATTTACATTTAAAAATCTCTGCCACCTGAAATGCTTGTACCTCAATGTTGGTTTAATTTGGACCTCTTTGATTAAACCAGTGAGTTTGATCCCCCCGCTTTTTAAATTTAATCACTGGCCACTTGCATTTTCCTGAAAATTGTTTTGTCCATTTTCCTCTGGGATACTCCTTTTTTCTTACTGATAGAGCTCACTAATTAATCAAGACCTGGGTTTGCTGATACCTGCTAAAACAACTAAGTTTTGCAAGTTTACCGTAGAATCAGCCATCTCCCCGAAATGCCTAATAAAGATCCAATACTTTTGACCTCCTCCA
Organism: Taxidea taxus jeffersonii; assembly: GCA_003697995.1. Lineage (NCBI taxonomy): Eukaryota > Metazoa > Chordata > Mammalia > Carnivora > Mustelidae > Taxidea > Taxidea taxus. The sequence goes on along the minus strand of ML103791.1, from coordinate 18,125 downwards.
GATTTTTAAGTAGGCAGCCATCACTGGGAGGTAAGGATGTCTCCCTTCTTTACGGTTATCTCTTATTTCTTTCCTTGTTTTACTGGACTGGCTAGAACTTCTAGACCAACATCAGCATTTAGCAAGCTTCCCTGTCTTGCCTTTATTGTCACCAACAATTCTTCATGAAATGTGATCTTGAATATAGACCCAAGACATTCCTTATAAATTTCAGAAAGTATCCTGAGTTTTGTTTAGATGGAAATAAATGTGCTACTTCCCTTTTCAAGGTCTTTGAGAAGGAGAAGCTCAGGGTGTTCTTCTCCTCTGGCCTATTGATATGATAAATGTTGGCCCCAAACTTTATACCATCTTTGCATTCATGTGTAGGTGCTCAAAGCATGTTATTCTTTTTTTTTTCTTCTTTTTTTAAAAGATTTTATTTATTTATTGGAAAGAGAGAGAGAGGATGAGTGTGGGGGAGGAGGAGAAAGGGCAGAAGGAGAAGCACACTCTGTGATGAGCAGGGAGCCCAACACAGGGCTTGATCCCACGACCCTGGGATCACAACCTGAGCTGAAGGCAGATGCTTAACTGCTTACCTGCCCGAGCCGCCCAGGAGCTTCTCAATGTATGTTATTCTTCTAATGTACCTCCAGATTTGATTTTCTTGTGTTTTATGTAAATTTCTGCCTTACGTCACAGTGAGACAGATCTAAGTTTTATTTTGGGGGGTGTGTGGGAAAGAGTGCTTACTCGATTAGGTTGGACAGAGTGAGGACCGTCAACCTGTTTCTTTTCCTTCCCCCTCCCCTTTTACAATGTTTTAGTTTTTAAATTAAAATGCAGTGAAACTGACTTTTGGATGCACAGCTCTATGAATTTTAACACAGGTATAGATTCTTATAATCACACTGTCACCAGGACACATAATGTAGGTCTATCACTCTAAAAAAGTCCGCTGTGCTATCCTGTTCCAGGCACACCCTCCCCACCCTCTCCTCCCAGCTGACCCTGGATCTGGTCTCCGTCACCATAACTTGTCTTGTTCAGAAGGTCCTACAGATATGAACACATAGTGTGTAAACTTTCTGCTTTCTTTCGCTCAGCAACTGCCTTTGAAATTGACCTTAGCTGCTTACATCTGTAGATCCTCTTTCTAGTACTAAGTCTCGGGCCATTTTACGGACCTTCCAGAATCTGGTTCTGTCTGTTAAAGGATATTTGGGTTGTTCCCAGTTTGGGGCTATGATGAATAGAGCTACAATAAACATTCTTGTCCAGGTTTCTGTATAAATTTTTATTTCTATAGGATAGCAATTCTCCACCAGGAACTACTTTTGCTCCCCAGGGGACAGCCAGCTAGGTCTAGAGACATTTTCGGCTGTCACAAGTGGGGGTAGGGTTCTACTGGCATCTATTAGCAGGGATGTTGCTAAACCTCTTACAATGCACAGGAGACCCTTACCCCCGCCCCCGCGACAAAGAATGACCCTGTCCCAGACGTCATAATGTCGCTCTTGAGACGCTGCGCTAGGTTCTTTAAGAAGGGATGATGCCCGCTCTAGATATTTCTTGACCAACATAGTAGCTACCTGTGGCTCCTGAAAGGGAAGTTAGTTTAAATTACGTAGAATTAAACGTTCAATTCCTCAGCTGCACCAACTTTATTTCAAACGCTCGACAGTCACATATGGCTGGTGACTTTGGGGGATGCAGATACAGAACATGCCCAATGTTGCTCTAGACTACTCCAAGGGACAAGGGGACTCCTCTGTGCTTTGACTGCTTGGCACAACTCAGCCATCTGGGTACAGCATCTCTTTGTAGATCTTTCTGGTTACCTGGTAAATATTTTGCTGTTTAGAACATTTTTAGTTTTGAGTCAGGTTTTGGTAGCTTCTATTTTCTAAGGAAGTCGTGCATCTCATCACCACTTTACATGGTGTGTTTTGATCTCCACCCTAACTGCTTTCCTTAGGAGTGTGTTTGTGTGTGTGCTGAATGTCTCAGAGTGGACCTCTGAGTTCAGTTAATTTTGTACTTATTTCTTATTTAATAATTAAAGCACGTAAGTCAGTCTGTCCTGCTCTTTATCTTCTTAACTCATTTATCTTCACGACCCTGGGATACAGGTACTAGGATTATCCCAGTTTTACAGATAAGGAAACAAAAGCACAGAGAGGTTAAGTAACTGGCCCAAGGTCACACAGCTAAGAAGTAGTGGAACCTGCATTGAAACCCTTGCTACATCACTTCTCCTATACTATTGGAGGAAAGAAAACATTTTAAACATATTAAAAGAATGTAATAGCCAGAATTTATAAAAAAGCTGCCATCCATCAAGAAGAGAAATATAAACAACCCAAAAGAAAAAGGGCAAATGATAAGAACAGACAATTCATAGACAAAGAAGTGGAAACAGCCAATATACATATGAAAAGACTTTCAATTTACAAGTCATCAAGGACCCGTAGGGTAAAAGGAGATAGGATATTTCATCCAATAGGTTGGGCAGATGGGAGCAAACGTGAAATCAACTAACTGGGCTGGGAGGCTTTGTTGTCATATGAAATTTGTCCTGCCTTTTTGAATGGCAACTTGGCAGTGTCCACCACCGTGCATTTATTTATTTTTTAAAGATTTATTTATTTATTTATCTGAGAGAGAGGGAGAACGCAGGCACGACTGGGAAGGACAAAGGGAGAGAATCTCAAGCTCACTATACACTGAAATTGGAGCCCTAAGTGGGGCTCGATCTCACGATCCTAAGATCACGACCTTAGCCCAACTGACTGCACCCCCCAGGTGCCCCGTCCACCATTTAAACTGCACTTCCCTCTGGACAAGCCAGTTTCCCATGGGGGCACTGAAGCTGTCCCTAATCAGGTTCCCCACGTGGCCACTGGCTGGCTGAGTCAAGGGCACGGTTCCCTGGGCAGCGGCTACCCTCCAGGCAGCACCCGCACATGCTTCTCTCCCCACCTGGGAGCCGCCTGTGTTGTCCTTGCTCTTACTCGAGTCCCTGCGCTCAGGGTACACTAGTTTTCAAGAAAACCAAGCTGAAGGCTCTACATGGCTACAAACCAAAATAAAAATCAAAGGGCTGTTGAGCAGAACAAGTGTAAATACAGGGGGAAGCCTCGTAAAGATCTATAAGGATTTTCGTTTTCCTAAATGTCTGAACCCCAAAACCAGATGGTGCATTATGACTACCCTTTCTCAGGAGAGATAAGCCGAACTCGGCCAGTCCTCCAGTCAGAAGCCAGGAGCCAAGAAAAGGCCAGCACATGTTTGCACTGCATTTTAAATTTTTAACTTAATTTAATTTAATTTACTGCACTGCATTTAAATAATGAAAACCTATTAATGGGTAGCTTAATTTTAAAACATTTAAAAATAAAGCGATACCTTTATCAATGTAAAGGATACCTGTAATAACACAAAATCACCCGTTCCCTTCGTTAACGTATCCTGGATTCCACACTGTCCCACAATATAATGGGTCTAGATTTCCAATCATTTGGAGGATTTCTATCTTTCCATGGAGGATTCAAGCAGTTTACACTCATTACAACTGATACATTTGCTATTGACTCTGCCGCCTTATTTTTTGCGATATTTCAGGGGCTTTTTTACTGTTTGCTTTTATTACAAAGGCCCTGCTCTCTCTGCTTTTAGCCTTGTGTGTGTCACAGAAGGCATATATCATGTTTTAAGGTTAGGGTTTATCTCTAAGCTTTCCAAAGGACTTAAAACCTTTACGTCCTAATTATCAAGGTAAAAAAGGAAGTATTCCCCCAGAAACTAGTCTTTTTCCCTTGTTCTGGGGACAAAAAAAAAAAAAAAAAAAAAACCCCGGGTGGATGAAATACTGTGCAAAGGAAGCCAAATAAAAAACAATATTGTCTAATTCCTCTTATAGGAAAGTCAAGGTTAGGGGCGGCTGTCCTGTCAGCAGCTGGGGGTGCCCCTAGGCAGGGGGATGGACAACTGCACGGGGACTTCTAAATCCATGAGTTCTGGCACCTTCCACACAGTTGCTTTTCTTAGTTCGGCTCCCCCTGCCTCTGTGGAGATGTGCCCCACGTGCGACTTTCTGCTTGGGGGCAAGTGGCTTCTTTGTGTCTCCTCCAGGGTTTTTGTACAAAACTAGAAGAAGCCACATTGGGAACAGGTGACTGCATGTTATTCACTCAGATGTTTCATGAGAAAGTCCGGACGCAGCCATTTACAAATCCCTGCTCCCGAGTCCCAGGGAAGTCAAGTCGCCACGGATCCCTCCAGATCCTCCCAGACAGGATGCAGGCGGCTCTGCACAAATCCAGCTCCCACCCCCACCCCTCCAGCCTTCCCCAGCAGCCAGCACGCGCACCCTGCTCAGCAGTAGCCTCAGTTCCGGTCCTGAGCAGTGGGCGCCGGTTACTTTGACTTTTATATACACGAGAAGAGCAAATGTTTCTATAGATGGCGGGAGGGACAGGGGCAGAGGGGTGTTAAAGGAAGGCAGGACACCTGGTGCTAGAAGTTCGAGGACAGCTCTGAAGGGGTGTGTTGGTATGGGGGAAAGGACACGGATGATGACATGGCACTGAACCAAATCTCTTCATTTCCCCCTCTATCTCCGTTTTTGGAATTTCACGGGGAACACGCATGTGCACAGTCACCATTCCTCCCCACCGTTCTCTCCCCTTCCCCTTGATCGGCAGCGCTCCTGCCTCTCTATACCCAAGCAAACTATGCCCCATGGGAACGCGCACGCAGATTTCTGAGCTCCCCTTTTCCATTACTATAACCTTCTCATGGATCATTCCTCCCACTAGAGATAAACCGCTGGGCAACCCAGTGCTCTTGTCTCAGCCTAGCTGATGGGTAGGGTCTACCGGGACCATCAAGAGAAGCAGGGAAGGCCGGCACCATCTCTTTAGGTCCCCACGCCCCGGTTTTACAGGCCTTCAGAAGAAAGCGGTGAATGTGAACCTCGGGGGACTGACTTCCTTCACAGACTCCGAGAGCCGGCGACACGGAGGGCCCCAGGCTCACGTGTGCCCGCTGCAAACACTCGCGATTGGGCTGAGCTCCCTTACAAGGTAACGAGCTATTTTTTGTCGCCTGTAAAATAACGTGAATTTCCCTGCACGTTCTGGAAGGCTAAACCCTGCCAGGAATTCTGGTGAGCCAGCGGGAGGCACCTCCCCTCACAGAGGAAGCCTCACCTCTGTTGGTTAGAACACCTGTCCATTCTGAAGGGAGCTCCCACCCAGGGCGGCCCTTTACCTCCTGCAGTTTGATCTCCTCCGGCTGGAGGATTTCCAGCACCCCGCTGCTCTGGATCTCCGGGAGATCCTGCCAGAGGTTAAATCGTGAGTGGGGGTTACTGAGCAGGCAGATCTGGGGCAGAGCCTTCCTCTCGGGTGGGCTTGCTGGTTCATCCTCCTCCTCCTCCTCCTCCTCCTCCTCGTCCTCATCCTCCTCTGGAGTCTCCTCGCTGGCTGGGGAGCCATGAGCATTGGTGTGTATCTCTGCGTCCAGCTGTCTCCTGGTTTCAATTTCTTGGAGTGTCGATTTATCTCGGTATTCCTGATACAGGAGCCCTGAAATCAGATAGAGTTGGGATGAAGAAAAGGGAAAGATTTCAGGGGAAGATCTTTCCTACTCTCTAGGTCAAGACTCGGTCTTCTCATCGCCGGCAGGTGCTGCGCCTCTGTCTGAGAACAGAAAGCCAGCCCCTCACCTGGCCCAGTGACCTGCCACTGTCTTCATTTCTTGGGAATGATCAGCAGATGAATCTTTCCAACAAATAGAGAAATCCCTGAACGCATCCAGAATCTGGTCACACAAATATACGCTTTTCCCACACATACTTGGCAAACTTGTTAGCAAGAGTCTAGAACCTGATGTGTTAATAACCAGTGTGCACAGCTGATGGGAATGTCCTGATTATGTTTCGACATCCCAACGGGATGCTTTCCCTAGCCTTAAATGCTTCAATATTAAAATTCGAGTATGTTCATTTGTGAAATGGGAGTAGTTGTAAATTCTCATTTTGAAGGGAAAACCAATAGTTCATCAGCCTTATGATTCAAAAGGGAAACATTCCTTTTTTGCTTTTACAGTTTCAAACTTACTTTCCTGACCAAATGTGTTTAAAATAAATGCGTTCTAAGTCTCCAAGGAGACTTGGGGGTACATATGAATCAGCACAAATGTAGCATCTCCGGAGGGAAAACCCGTTTCAGACATCCTGGTTTTGGGGTGGAGGAACTGTCTTTTCACAACAGAGAAGCCTCATGGGCAAGCGGCGCGGTGGGGTGGGGGGGATCCAGGCCCAGGCAGTGGGGGGAGGGGGGTGGGGGGCTTGGTGGGAAGGGGGTCAGGCCCCCTTATCTGACTGCCATGCCACAGAGGTCGCAGTCTATCCCATGGGCAAGACGGAGGCCCGGAGAGACCGCAGACAAGCAGTTCTGGTCTCCACCTTTGGGTGGGTGTGGATAGGAAGAGATAGCCTGTGTTAATTCCCTAGGGGGTGATGATGGAGGACTGAGCTGCATGTGGGGGTGGGGGGTGTGGAGGAACAGAGCCACGGGCCTGGTTCAGGGAACAGGGCTAAGGTAGAAGTCGGGTCCTGGGGACTGCCTGGTGCTGGGGTGTGGGGGGGAGTGGAGAGATCCAGGTGCTCCCAAGGTGCCCCCAGCTGGAGAGGTCCAGCAGGCAGCTAGCTAAACATACTGGTCTGGACAGCAGTCGGGGCTCCTGGACATGTCTGCCTATAAAAAACAAAGATAATTTTCCCAGGAAAATTCTAATTGGGATAAACGTACCCTTTGTAAAGCACGTTCGCTTACAATGCAGTCCAAATGTCAGCAACCATTCCTTTCTTACCTCCTTGTTGAATGTATCTAAACAGGAGACGAAGGATAGAAAAACAGACTAGCTTTGATGTCCTGAATGTGGCCAGATCGACTGTATTCATGAACAGGGGCCCCCTAAATCTGCCCCAGGGCACTCATTAGTGGGCTTCCTATGCTCCATAAGCCAAATTATAAAGCCTTTATGGTAAGCACAGCATTTCTTTAAAAAAAATTAAGATCCGGGGCGCCTGGGTGGCTCAGTGGGTTAAAGCCTCTGCTTTGGGCTTAGGTCATGATCCCAGGGTCCTCGGATCGAGCTCTGCATTGGGCTCTCTGCTCAGTGAGGAGCCTGCTTCTCCCTTCCTCTCTCTCTGCCTGCCTCTCTGCCTACTTGTGATCTCTGTCTGTCAAATACATTAAAAAAAAAAAATCTTAAAAAAAAATTAAGATCCCGTGATTTTGCAATGTTTCAGTCCGGCAGAATACAACATGAAGGTAATCTATTAAATGCAATAATCCAGACTGAAGATCTATAATGACAGAGGTTTAATATGACATAACTGTTGAGCTGACCATGAACCAACTGTTCTCCTATGATTCTGATCCTCGGTGTTTACAGAGGTTTAAAGAAACCAAGAGTCGTCGTGTCGTCTTCGTCCGTCCGTGTCGTCGTCGTCGTCGTTCGTCCCCCCCCCCCCCCCGCATTGAACTGGATTCACTTTATAATGTGAATGAGCCTCCCCCCCAGCAGGTATGCAAATATTTGTTGAATTGAACCCCTTTTAAAAATGCAGCTTGGGGGGGGGGCGCCTGGGTGGCTCAGTGGGTTAAAGCCTCTGCCTTTGGCTCAGGTCATGATCCCAGGGTTCTGGGATCGAGCCCCGCCCCGCATCCGGCTCTCTGCTCCGCAGAGAGCCTGCTTCCTCCTCTCTCTCTCTCTGCTTACTTGTGATCTCTATCTGTCAAATAAATAAGTAAAATCTTTAAAAAAAAATGCAGCTTCAAGGCACCTGGATGGCTCAGTGGGGAGAGCATCCTCCTCTTGATCTCAGGGTCACATGTTCAAGCCTCACCTTGGGTGTGAAGCTTGCTTTAGGAAAAGATGCTGTTTCTAAACTTCACCGAAGTGTCTAATTTGGCATCTTTTTGACAGTTCAAAAATATGCCTTTTTCTTTTTTTAAGATTTTATTTATTTATTTGACACAGAGAGATCACAAGTAGGCAGAGAGGCAGGCAGAGAGAGAGGGGGAAGCAGGCTCCCTGCTGAGCAGAGAGCCTGATGTGGGGCTTGATTCCAGGACCCTGGGATCATGACCTGAGCTGAAGGCAGAGGCCCAATGACTGAGCCACCCAGGCACCCCTCAAAAATATGTCTTATACATGCTATCGTGGGCATATATCATGGGTAAATATTATCTCCAGCATCTCAGTGTAATCCATATGGTGACAAGAGACAAAAATATCAGCATTGTGGGTAGCTGGCTTGAAAATATTAATTCTGAAATCACACTGTGGCAGACACTGTTGGCTGCCTCTCCTCTGTCCCCTCACACTCCGGGTTGCCAGCTTGCAGGGGAGGGGTGTTCTCTGGGCACTGACCCATTTGGTGCTCAGGGACGTGGGTGAACAACGACTGATCAAAAGCTACTGCGACGCTGTATCATACACCTGAAACTAACATTACATTGTACAGTAGCCACATGGAATTAAAATAAACAAAAAATAAACAAAAACTTTCTCCAAAGGGAAAACAGAAAACAAAAAACAAAACTAACGAACAAGAAAGAAACTATTCTTTAGAGATCTCTCCATTGTCTCAGTAGCATAATGGCTTAGTCTTAGGGACTCCCTTGACAAGAGAAAAATCACAGAAATTAGACTCAAGGCTTAGAAAATAAATGTTCACATCCAATATAAATTTCCCTTAAAATCTGGCCTCCTCTGCCCTATAAGATTTACAGAGAGCACTCAGCCCTAATCTCTAGGTTCAAAGTGTACAGGTTGCTCATGTATATGCTGAAAGCCAGGAAATAAATTTAACAAAAGTACTTGGAAAAAAATAACAACATACTGTGATACTTCCCTCCCTCTTGCCAATGGTGTGTTTAGACATGAGCATGATAAAACCCGGCCAAGGAGAGTAAGGGGACATTTTACATCTTTGAGAAAGGCTTCTCAGGGTGCCTGTGTGGCTCAGTCGGTTAAGCATCTGACTCTTAGCTCAGGTCTTGATCTCAAGGCTGTGAGTTCAAGCCCCACATTGGGCTCCACGCTGGGTGTGGAGCCTACTTAAAGAGAGAGAGAGAGAGAAGAGCTTCCCCCAAAAGATGTCCCTCCTCAGTAGACACTTGAAGAAAAACTTTTCTTTTTTGCATTTACATGTGGCCCCTTGGGGATGCGATGCCTGGAGCTGTGGCAGCTATTTCGTGACATGAAGCACAAATGTGGAGAATGGTGGAGGGGAAAGGAGCTGGGTCACTGCTTGGCTGAATGAATCAATTCCAGAATTTTCTACCTCTAAATGAGAAAAATACTGCCATTGTTTATGGTCAATTTTCGCTGGATATTCTGTTACTTTTAGCCAAAGATTCCCAATACCAGTAATTTTAAAATTTCTTAAAACTCTATACTTCTTTCGTAACTATTTAGAATATGAATTTAAATACCAGTTTTCCTGGCATTACTGTGACTACAATGAGTTATCTGACACACTGTGTAACCATTTTCCATAACCTGTTTATTTTTATTGGTCTTGAAATTCAGACTAATAGTGTAGCTCTACCCGAGGAACTACATGTTAGCTGATTAAAGTTCTGTACTCATCGTTCTCTTAATATGTTTTTCTATCTTATATTTTGTACGTTTGGCAAGCACAACTTTATATGAAAATGAACTTGACTGGTAAAGTCTTGTACCTGGTATAGTACCTTCATGCAGATATACAAGACCGAGTTCCCATGTTTCCTACTTAAAATGCTTTGTACCGGGCTGGCTGTGCTGCCCTGCAGAAGAGGGTTTAAGTTCCCTGGGTCCTCTGGCCAAAGCCCCGGAGTCATTCAAATATCTCATTTTCTAAGGAGAATCATTTTTTTCTTTGAATCCCTCAAATGCAAGCTTGTAAAGGGCTGGGGAGTCATTTATGTTTCAGTGAGCACCTTCTCTGTGTCAAGCAGTTATTAGGTTAGAGACAATGAGAGCGTGCATGTGCATGCGAAACCCACAGCTGGGGCTCAGGGCCTGTGGTCTGTAATGACAGTTGTGCACAGTCCTGTCCCCGCCTCCATGGGAGGCCCTGCACACTCGAACACGGGGTCTGCAAACACGCCCGTACGCATTTTCTGCTTTCTTCCCTTCTTCGTTCTACTGTGGTTGTAGGAATTGGTCCTTTCTGGATAACCTGACAAAGAATTCACTTCCTTCCTAGAGCTAAAGCAGGGAGGGCTATGGTGGGACTCTGGCACCGGCCCCAAGCCCGTGACAAGGGAAGTGAGAAGGTGCAGACAGCTCTGGGCTGTCGTCCGTTTATCACAGCTACTCTGGGTTGAGCCCAGGAGCCCGGAAGAGATATTCACCAATCATACCAGCAGTTACTGGAAGAGGGCCGTGGGAGAAAAGACTCAGAAGGCCAGTCTCTATGCTTGGCCACATGGGAGACATGACGGCTGGCATGAGTGCGGGTCGGAGCCCGGAGTCCCTGACTCCCAGCTTCACTCCTGAGCTTGGAGCCTAACAGGACCAGCCGCCTCCAGGAGCCCTGTCTCCACATGCCCAACGCAGAGGGGAGCCTCCCTTTCTGTGAAGAGAGGCAGGGAGCTCTCCACCCACACTCCACGGCCTTCCCAGTTGCGACACCAACGCAAGCCACGGTTGGAAGTCAAGGTTTTCAGTGTCTGCCAAGGCAGAGGTGGCTTTCCTCCCCACAAAGGATGGTGCACCAGACAGGTGAGACAGAAAGGTTTTGAGGAGTCTCTGTCTTCAGCTCAGCCCCTCTCTGTTCCCCCAGCAAATAAAGGACATATCTGCCACCATCACCACCCCCAGCCAGCCTGACGCCAACGAAATTCCTGGAGTCAGCACAGTGCTGTGTGCTTAGCCCACTTGGCTGTGCAAGGGGCTCAGCTCCCCTCAGAGTTCAGTTTGGGAAAAACCTTCCAGGAAAGAACGGGCTGGCCCCAGAAGTCTCCCAAAGGCCGGGTCCCCCGGGGCAACAGAAGCTCCACTTCCACTCAAGACACTTCCGTCCACCTGAACGTCTAGGGTAGAGGACAACAGTGATGTATTCAGGGAAGGGAATTTCCAAACCTAGAATTTTAATTCAATGAATATACCATCAGCTGCTCTGACAACACTGAAGAACAAAAAGATTTTCTAAGCAGCTGGTACCATTTCCTAAAGAATAGAACCCATGTTACCCATTCACGGCCACCTCTGGTGACTGTGATGGGAAAGAGTTGGATGTCACCATTAGCAATTTTTGATTTTTAAATCCAAGTGCTCGGGTTCTTGGGACACCTTCTCAATCCGCTTTTTAAATTCACACAGTCCTTTGGCCGCAGCTGTGTGGAAGGGGCACACACACAGGCTGGGCCCCACACCTCAGGCCCCATTCCTGGAAGAGCAGGTGACACTAAGCTTGCCTTCCTAACCTAGCGACTTCTGGGGCACCCACCTCCTCTCTGCTTTACCTTTCCTTCCCCTGTGCCAAGTCCCCCAGGCCTCTTTCTAAGCTTGGGTCTCTGCACAAGCCATTCTCAGACTTTGCTGTCTCTCCAGGTCTTCCCCAGGCCCCTCTGGGGGGTGGGGGTGGTGGGAGCTCAGGCAGCACCCCCTCCTGCAAGGTCCAACATCACCTCACCCCTGGTCTTTTTGGCAAAAATGCCAAGGGGACAGAGGACCCTTTCCTAGGAAAGGGCTGGGCAGGTAGACCCCGCAGAGCAGGACAGAAACCCATCTGCTGAAGCCCGGTTATGCAGCACTAGTGAAATGTGTTTTGCCTATAGAACCATTTACAGCCAAATATGTCAAAAACATTCCTTAGCCACATCAGCTACCTTTGCTCACAGAAATGCAAGGACATCCCGGGAGCAGGGGTTCCCTCAGAGTCCACCAGGAACCCGCATTTCCCCAGTGATGGCCTGGGCCGTCAGGAACACCCACCTATTTGTTCGATGAGGTTTCTCCAGGAGTCGGCGGGAATGGGGTGGATCGTCTGCAGGGCCTCTGTGAGCGTGGTGGGGCTGTCGGCGAGCGCCGGGCATTCCTCGGGTGTGGCACCATTTCCCGGGGTGGAGGACGACTCGCTGCCAGAAAGAAGGCGGGGCACGGCCTGTTAGTTTTAAGCAACGACGCACCTTGGCCAGCTTGCGAGTGGCGTCCGAATAAGGGGCCCCGGCCAACTGGACCCTACCCGGGACGGTCCAGGCCGAGCGGCCGCCTAACCTCCCGGCCAGGCGGGCCCCACAGGCCCCTTCTGTCACCGCACCACGGCGCGACCGGGTGATTCATTCCCACACCAGCCCGCCCCAAACCTTCATGTTTTCGGAGCTCGCGAGCAGGCGTAGGAAACTTGGCGCGCCCTGCCCGCTCCCCGGCGCCGACCCGCCGCCCCGACGGGTCCGGCGGCCGGGATCCCAGCCAGCGCTGCTCAGCCCGAGCGGTTCGCTGTCACACGACCCCGGGGCCCCCGACGACCTGCGGGCTCCGATCTTCGCGTCCCAGGGCCACGCGGCGCAGGGAGGGGGCGCCGAGAGGGACGCGCGCGCCCAGAGCACCTCGGGAGAGGGCGCAGGGAGGATCCCGGGGGCAGGGATCCCGGCGTCGGCGGTCGGAGCCAGGGCGCACCCCCGACTCCCGGGCGCCGAGGCTGCACGATCCGCGTCCGGGTGGGAGTAGGGGACGGCGGGCCCGCGGAGACGGGGGTGGGCGCTAGGCCGCTGGGGTCTGCGTCCCCCGCCGTGGGTGGGGGGGAACGCGGGGGCGGCGCGCGGGGGCCGCGACGGCCGCTCGTCCTCACCTGCCCGGCAGGTGTCCCGACGCCGAGTCGCGCGCGTCGCTTTCCGAGGTGGAGCTGTCGTGGTCCACGGCGCAGGCGGCACTGAAGGCTGCGGCCAGCAGCTCCATGGGGGCCGGCGGCCGGGCGGGCGCTGGGGCCGGGTCGCGGGCCGTGCCGGGGGCTCGGAGCCGGGCCGGGGGCGACGAGTGGGCTCCAGAACCGGGTCGCACCGCGCGCCGCTCGAGCCGGAGCTGCCGCCGCCGCCGCCGCCACCGCTGCCGAGCGCTCCCGCAGGCAGGCGAACCGGCGGGCGCGCGCCTGGAGGCTCCAGGTTGCCAAGGCAACGGGGGGAGGCGGGAAGGGTGCGCGCGCGGCGGGGGCGAGGCCGGGCGACCGCGGCGGGGCGGGGGAGCCCGGACTGGGCGCGACCTGGACGCGGCGGGCGCCGACTGCAGCCCGGACCTCTCTCCTCAGCCGCGGCCGCGCCCGGCCCTGGGAGAGGGGAAGGCAGGATGGGTGGGGGCCGGCGACCTGCGCCTTCACCTCCCGCCCCCTCCTCGTCCTTTGGCGCCCCCCACCCACCAGCTCGCACCGCGAACTTGGAAGGTACGGGCCATGTGACCCCTGCCCCACGCCGGCTCGAACCTCCGCCTGGCCCACGCGGCGCACCCTCTGCTGCCCTCGACAGGCACCCGCAGGGGGACCCCCGCCTCGGTGGAATGCGTCCTCACTAGAGATGCCGCTGTCTGAGGGCGCCCGAGGTAGAGACTGGGGTCTTAGAGAGACCCTGCACTCCTCCTGACAGAAACTATGGAGAGAGGGCCCGCTGGGGACCTCTTCCCTGCGGGTCTGGTTGCCCTCGGAGACCCTCAGGGTCTGGTGGTCGGGGCTGGGTCTGGAGAAGCGAGGAGAGGAGAGACACAAAGTGCCCCCAAACGTCCACCCGGTTTTCCTGCCTGGTCACATTGAGCCTTGCCGTCTGCACCTTTTAGTTAGCTAGTTCAGTCCACTTCTGGATACGCAAAACCAGCAAAAAGGGGTAACTGGAGTCGAGTGGAATGTGAGTGACCCGGTGTGAAGGGGAAATCTAGAGGGATTTTCATCCAGTAGGATGACTGGCCTAGTCCTCGGTGTCCTCGTCTGAAGCCAGCCTGCCTGCTGCCCCAGATGGGCTCTCGGGGACAGCGGCCACCTTCGGCAGGCCTGGGCGGGTTCCTGAGGATGCGGGGGGCATGGGGAGTGGAGTGCCGAGCAAAGTGGAAAATCTTCCTCTGCACAGTGCTGGGCACCTTCCACCCACTGGGAATTAACCCATTCCTCCTTTTGAGATGCAAATACTCCTGGTGGGAGGGGCTTTAGTTACTGGGTGGTAGGTTGGCTCTATTGGGTTCCTTAGCCAGCCATCTTGAACACCGAGGCTGTGGTAAAAGGGAGAGTTTGGGGCGGGAGGAGAGAAAGCAGCTGGAGGAGAGAGGCTTGTTGCCTAGAAGGGAAGGCTCCTCCCCAGACACTAGCAGAAGAACCCCCGTGGACCCTCCCCCAGTTCTGACTCTACGAAAAGGGGCTCAGGTTGAATCCCAATCCCTAAAGCAGCTGCTTCGCCCTTGGTCCCCTCCAGGGGCCATGATGGACAGGTCTGATGTCTTGCTCCTAAAGCCTCAGATTATTTGCATGACAACCACCTGGTCATTTCCCAAGCCCAACTCCTTCCTTCCTTGACTCATTCCACAGATCCTAGACAACCCTTTCCTGAACTCCACATTTTCATTTACTCTTCCACCATATTTGCTGGGATGTCTTCTACACATTCCACTAGAGCACGCACATGTCCCCCCTGCCCCCAGCATCCAAGCAGGAGACCAGGCAGAACCCCAGAGCTGGCCTCAACTTTCTTCCTGTCATCCCACACCTCAGGGCCTCACTGAGCCCCCTGGATCCTTAAAGTCCTTCAAAGAAGTACCCCCCCACCCCACCCCCTGCATTTGGACCTCTCCCCAGTCCATCCTTCTCTCTGTCCCTTTTCTAAATTATGGGTCTGCATTGGTCCCGTTCCTGCTTAATAAACCTGCATGGCAGTCCCATCACCACCGGCCCCTGGCACTGTACCAGGCTCTTCACTGGCAGGCCACTCCTCATCTGTTTCCTTGGGGCTACTGTCCTTGCAGGCTCCTCTGGGGCTTTAGCTTCACCATGTACTTTTCCAGGCTCTGGGCTTTGCTGTTCCCTCTACTAGATTTCAGCTTCCCAGGTCAAGTCCTCACTCCTGCAGGGCAGGTTGCAGGTTGAGGTGTGGTGGAGTGGAGGGGAGTGTCCCTACCAACCCCTTCCCCTGAATAACCAGCATTATCTGGCACCATAATTCTTGGTGAACAGGGCCATCCTTACACTAAGCCATGGGCCCCTCCAGGGTGGGCTCATATTTCATTAGGACCCAAGGACGAGCACTGTTTGGACAGTCCCTAGGACATACCTCTTTGGATGGTTTCACCAGCCCTTAAATCTGATGTAACACTAAGTTGGAAGCTGTTACATTCACACTTTGCTCCACCAAGGGGAGAAGATTTTTTTTTTTTTTAAATCAGAAAATACTCAAGTGAAATTACATATATTAAGATGAGCATAATAAAACCTTCCAATTGAAAAAGAAGCTAAAAATATCCTTCTAATTATAAAATCGGTTTAGGAAGTCACTGAGTTCTGAAGGCCTATAACTGTAAGCTAAATCCTGCATATTCTCTCTCCTGTCAGATTTAATGCTTATTGGGCTATTACTAAAAATCTCCGTTTAACCAACATTTGTTCAGGATCATTCACAAAACATATAGATCAATATTTCAAATATTTATACCTGATTAGCCCGTGGTAGGTGCCCCATTCGATTTGCTAAGAAATTGATTGTATATTTTGAAAAGTGTTCAGTTATTTTATATTATGTGGCCTAAACATTCTTTATTGCTTCCTTTGGGTTATAATAGGTAAATATTGGAAATATTGGAAACAAAGGGGATTCTTATTTATGTAGCAATCTCTGCTTTGAGGAGCCCTCATAAAGTGGTACTTTATCTGAGGAAGAATAGGGAGAACCAGAGGAAATTTAGAAAAAGCCCCTGAACCGGAGGGTTACAATGACAAGCCCAAGATCACCCAGCTGGAAAATGGCAGAGTTTTAAAGTGTATACTGGTAAGTAGGCTATATTGTGTGGGACAAAGGAACTGCAAATTTCTATTCACTTATGCTAAGTGCTTTTTAGGGTCACGTGGTCCATCACCGGGCTCTCAAATGTTAAGACACATTTGTATTTTTAAATCTAGTAGGAAATCAACTTGGATTTTTTTTTTTTGGTAATAAAAGGATAATCCTTACATATACATTAGAAACACTAAGATATCCTTACATATACATTAGAAACAGGGGCTTGATAGCTTTTAATTAAATTACCTGTATCTTCTAAAACCATAAAGACAGTAGCTTATTTTTGTCCCTCTCCGAAGACTTTAGTTGCTTTGAAAAGCAACACTTTTAAACCATGTAGGCAGGTCCAACAGGGGGCAACAGCCTTGAGGTTGGCCGAACCCCCGAAATTCAGGGAGAGAGTTAGGAAAAGCACAAGATGTACCTCTCTCACTGCAGGGCAGCTCCAAGAAACCTGGAAACCCATACCTGATGGACGGAAAGATTTCTCGGCAAGGAAACTTCCAGAAGTAGATTATTCTGTTGGGCGACTGGAAGTATTTTACTGGTGAGGTGGAGGTAGAGTTCTTGCCTTCCTTTTGATCATGAAGATAAATCGCAAATGTGGGGTTGTGAATGTTAAGGAAATAAGTTAAAAGCAATCAAGTTAGCTCTCTGGAGTGAAGAATTAACCTTACCCAAGGAGAGGTTTAGGCTTTGCCTTGGGATCCTGGGAGGTGATCTCTACGCCACTGGAATGGGTTATCTGATAAGAATATCTTTGCTTTTCTGGAGACCTGGCACCAGATAAGCATGGCTTTGGGCCAAGTGACAATAGCTCAACCTCCAGGGGCCTGAAGACTGGTGACCAACCTTGTCTAGGTGGCTGAGCCCCAAGGAAAACTCTGGACACTAAGACTCAGGCAAGTTTTCCTGGCTGTCACACATTGCTACCAGGGGGTGTGAGCTCTAGTCATTGCCCTACAGGGGGAAGACAACTGGAATTCCAAGTAGAACTTCTCTGGACGTTTCTATCCTTTTCTGCCCATGCATCTCTTCCCTTGGCTGTTTGAAATCCATAGCCTTTTGTGGACGAAGCCATAACTGTACGTATTACAGCTCTCAGTGAGTTCTGAGTCCTTCCACTGAATTTAGGGGTGGGCTTGGGGACCCTCAAACTCTGCATCTGGTGTCAGAAGTGAGGGTGGACTTGTAAGCTGTCCCTAAATGTCACCAGCCTCTACTCGGATTGAAAGGCCAGTGGCCATGTTCCCTAAATAGCCTTCCTCTCCATGATGCCTTGTTCTCTCCCTCATGGCGGCCAGGTTAGTTTTCCTCAGACACATCTGAGATTTGAGTGGGGGGAGCTAGGAGGATATCACTTATCTTCATGTCCTCAGCATCCAGCACCTCCAGGGGGCGTCAGGGAATGGTTGATGAACTGGTAACTGTGGGGTAACTGGTAACTGTGGGGAGGTTGGTGGGGGTTACATCGGTATATCCTTGGTTCCAGGCCTTCTTCTAGAGTCATTGAGTGTAATGTTGGCATTCCCTTGGGGTTACATCTTGTCCTTCTTTGGCCAATGAAGATATTTCTCTAATTGACCTCTTTGGGAACTAGTGGGCTCCTGGGGTTGCTGCCTCAAGCTTGGGGGAGGTCGTGGGGACCTGTTTTGGTGAGTTAAAAAAAACAAAAACAAAAACAAAAAAAACCCGACTTAGGCTGGATTTACTGTTCTGGTAAAGTGACAAGTGTGTTTTGTGTTTTGTGTTTGTTTTTCTTTGCTATAGTTGCCATGGTGGACAGTTGTTACAGTGTTGGTTAAATAGGGAAAAGCTCAGAGGGACGAAGAGGTGCCTATGAACGCTGGGCTGGTTTAAGGAGCTAGGCCAACACTGGCTTACAAGCCGCAGCATGCTATTGCTGGGCTCAGTTACATTTTCAGAATCCAAAATAGGTGGCCAAGCTTTGCTCCACGTCCAGATGTGGGAGACAGCCTAGGTGCTGTTGCCTGGCTCAGGAAATGTTGGAATTTCCAAAGCATTCTGATGGTTGATGTGTCCTTATAGTGTCCTTAAAAGGCTGGGACAGATGCTGGCCCTGTCTTCAATGATGAGATGCAGACAATC